>RQOL01000300.1:0-44133 GCA_013076295.1 Sanderia malayensis
CAGTGATATTAACACCCATTCACACTAATTGCACATGAATTCACGTCATTACAGCTGAATTTATTTAAAGGACACTTGCATATGCTTGTTTTCATTGATTGTAACATTCATTCACATTAATTGCACATGAAACCACGTTGTTACAGCTGAAACTAAGTAAAAGACACATGCATTTGCTTGCTTTCAGTGAAATTAACATTCATTCACACTAACTGCACATGGAATAACGTTATTGCAGCTGAAACTAAGTAAAAGACACATGCATTTGCTTGTTTTTAGTGATATTAACATTAGTTCACACTAATTGCACATGAATTCACAATATTACAGCTGAAACTAAGTAAAAAACACATGCATTTGCTTGTTTTCTGTGATATTAACATTCATTCACATTAATTGCACATGAAACAACGTTATTACGGCTGAAACTAAGTAAACGACACATGCATTTGCTCGTTTTCCGTGATTCTATCATTCATTCACACTAATTGCACATGAATTAACGTTATTACAACTGAAACAAGGTAAAAGACACATGGGTTTGCCTGTTTTCAGTGATTCTAACGTTCATTCACACTAATTGCACATGAATCCACGTTATTACAACTGAAACAAGGTAAAAGGCACATGCATTTGCTTGTTTTCAGTTATTCTAACGTTCATTCACACTAATTGCACACGAAACCACGTTATTACAGCTGAAACTAATTAAAAGGCACATGCATTTGCTTGTTTTCAGTGATTCCAACATTCATTCACACTAAATGCACATGAATTCACGATATTACAACTGAAACTAAGTAAAAGGAACATGCATTTGCTTGTTTTCAGTGATTCTAACATTCATCCACACAAATTGCACATGAATCCACGTTAATACAGCTGAAACTAAGTAAAAGACACATGCATTTGCTTGTTTTCAGTGATTTAACATTTATTCACACTAATTGCATACGAATCCACGTTATTGCAGCTGAAACTAAGTAAAAGACGCATGCATTTGCTTGTTTTCAGTGATTTAACATTCATTCACACTAATTGCACATGAATCCACGTTATTACAACTGAAACTAAGTAAAAGACACATGCATTTCCTTGCTTTTAGTGATATTAACACTCATTCACACTAAGTGCACATGAATTCACGTCATTACAGCTGAAACTGAGTAAAAGACACATGCATTCGCTTGTTTTCAGTGATATTAACATTCATTCACACTAATTGCACATGAAGTCAGGTTATTACAACTGAAACTAAGTAAAAGACACATGCATTTGCTTGCTTTTAGTGATATTAACACTCATTCACACTAATTGCACATTAATTCACGTCATTACAGCTGAATTTATTTAAAGGACACAAGCATATGTTTGTTTTCATTGATTGTAACATTCATTCACAAAATTTGCACATGAATCCACCCTCTGGCAAAAGTAAGTATTATGAAATGTCTTTTTCCAAGGCTGGACCATCTCTTTGGAATAAACTGCCTGAAGAGCTTCGCAAAACGCAAGATACAACAAATTTTAAGAAAAAGCTCAAATCGTTTTTACTTATTAATAACATTGATAATTTTATTTAGTTATTGAATTATTTAGTGTCCACTGTTGAGCAAACAAACAGGAGATTTCTTGGTTGTAGAAACAGTGAGTAAACAACAATTTATTATTATTATTATTATTATTATTATTATTACAGCTGAAACTAAGTAAAAGACATGCATTTGCTTGTTTTTAGTGATATTAACATTCATTCACACTAATTGCACAAGAAACAACGTTATTACAGCTGAAACTAAGTAAAAGACACATGCATTTGCTCGTTTTCAGTGATTCTTAACATTCATTCACACTAATTGCACATGAACACGTTATTACAGCTGAAACTAATTAAAAGGCACATGCATTTGCTTGTTTTCAGTGATTCTAACATTCATTCACACTAATTGCACATGAACCACGTTATTACAGCTGAAACTAAGTAAAAGGAACATGCATTTGCTTGTTTTCAGTGATTCAACATTCATTCACACTAAATTGCACATGAATCCACGTTATTACAGCTGAAACTAAGTAAAAGAACATGCATTTGCTTGTTTTCAGTGATTTAACATTCATTCACACTAATTGCACATGAATCCACGTTATTACAGCTGAAACTAAGTAAAAGACACATGCATTTGCTTGTTTTCAGTGATTTAACATTCATTCACACTAATTGCACATGAATCCACGTTATTACAGCTGAAACTAAGTAAAAAAGCATGCTTTGCTTTTTTCAGTGATTTAACATTCATTCACACTAATTGCACATGAATCCACGTTATTACAGCTGAAACTAAGTAAAAGACACTGCTTTGCTTGTTTTCAGTGATTTAACATTCATTCACACTAATTGCACATGAATCACGTTATTACAACTGAAACTAAGTAAAAGAACATGCATTTGCTTGTTTTCAGTGATTTAAACTCATTCACACTAATTGCACATGAATTCACGTTATTACACTGAAACAAGGTAAAAGACATATGGGTTTGCTTGTTTCAGTGATTCTAACGTTCATTCACACTAATTGCACATGAATCCACGTTATTACGCTGAAACTAATTAAAAGACACATGCATTTGCTGGTTTTCAGTGATTCTAACATTCATTCACATTGATTGCACATGATTCACGTTATTACAACTGAAACTAAGTAAGACACATGGATTTGCTTGTTTTCAGTGATTCTAACGTTCATTCACACTAATTTCATCTGAATCCACGTTATTACAGCTGAAACTAAGTAAAAGACACATGCATTTGGTTGTTTTCAGTTATATTAACGTTCATATCACCAGTAATTGCATCTGAATCCACGTTATTACAGCTGAAACTAAGTAAAAGACACATGAATTCGCTGTTTTCAGTGATTTTAAACATTCATTCACACTAATTGAACATGAATCCACGTTATTACAGCTGAAACTAAATAAAAGACACACGCATTTGCTTGTTTTCAGTGATATTACATTCATTCAACTAATTGCACTTGAAGTGTATTACAACTGAACCTAAGTAAAAGACAATGCTCTTTTAGTGATATTAACACTCCATATCACTACTAATTGCACATGAATTCACGTCATTACAGCTGAATTTATTTAAAGGACACAAGCATATGTTTGTTTTCATTGATTGTAACATTCATTCACAATATTTGCACATGAATCCACGTTATTACAGCTGAAACTAAGTAAAAGACATGCATTTGCTTGTTTTTAGTGATATTAACATTCATTCACACTAATTGCACAAGAAACAACGTTATTACATCTGAAACTAAGTAAATAACACATGCATTTGCTCGTTTTCAGTGATTCTAACATTCATTCACACTAATTGCACATGAATTCACGTTATTACCACTGAAACAAGGTAAAAGGCAATGCATTTGCTTGTTTTCAGTTATTCTAACGTCATTCACACTAATTGCACACGAACAACGTTATTACAGCTGAAACTAATTAAAAGACACATGCATTTGCTTGTTTTCAGTGATTCTAACATTCATTCCACACTAAATGCACATGAATTCACGATAATTACAACAGAAACTAAGTAAAAGGAAGATGCATTTGCTTGTTTTCAGTGATTCTAACATTCATCCACACAAATTGCACATGAATCCACGTTAATACAGCTGAAACTAAGTAAAAGACACATGCATTTGCTTGTTTTCAGTGATTTAACATTCATTCACACTAATTGCACATGAATCCACGTTATTACAGCTGAAACTAAGTAAAAAGACACATGCATTTGCTTGTTTTCAGTGATTTAACATTCATTCACACTAATTGCACATGAATCCACGTTATTACAGCTGAAACTAAGTAAAAGACACATGCATTTGCTTGTTTTCAGTGATATTAACATTCATTCACACTAATTGCACATGAATCACGTTATTACACTGAAACTAAAAAAGACACATGCATTTGCTTGTTTTCAGTGATTTAACGTTCATTCACACTAATTGCACATGAATCACGTTATTACAGCTGAAACTAAGTAAAAGACACATGCATTTGCTCGTTTTCAGTGATTCTAACATTCATTCACACTAATTGCACATGAATCACGTTATTACAACTGAAACTAAGTAAAAGACACATGGATTTGCTTGTTTTCAGTGATTCTAACATTCACACTAATTGCACTGAATCCACGTTATTACAGCTGAAACTAAGTAAAAGACACATGCATTTGCTTGTTTTCAGTGATTTAACGTTCATTCACACTAATTGCATCTGAATCCACGTTATTACAGCTGAAACTAAGTAAAAGACACATGCATTTGGTTGTTTCAGTTATATTAACGTTCATTACAGTAATTGCATCTGAATCCACGTTATTACAGCTAAACTAAGTAAAAGACACATGAATCGCTTGTTTTCAGTGATTTTAACATTCATTCACACTAATTGAACATGAATCCACGTTATTACAGCTGAAACTAAATAAAAGACACACGCATTTGCTTGTTTTCAGTGATATTAACATTCATTCACACTAATTGCACTTGAAGTCACGTTATTACAACTGAACCTAAGTAAAAGACACATGCATTTGCTTTCTTTTAGTGATATTAACACTCATTCACACTAATTGCACATGAATTCACGTCATTACAGCTGAATTTATTTAAAGGACACAAGCATATGTTTGTTTTCATTGATTGTAACATTCATTCACAATATTTGCACATGAATCCACGTTATTACAGCTGAAACTAAGTAAAAGACATGCATTTGCTTGTTTTTAGTGATATTAACATTCATTCACACTAATTGCACAAGAAACAACGTTATTACATCTGAAACTAAGTAAATAACACATGCATTTGCTCGTTTTCAGTGATTCTAACATTCATTCACACTAATTGCACATGAATTCACGTTATTACCACTGAAACAAGGTAAAAAGGCACATGCATTTGCTTGTTTTCAGTTATTCTAACGTTCATTCACACTAATTGCACACGAAACAACGTTATTACAGCTGAAACTAATTAAAAGACACATGCATTTGCTTGTTTTCAGTGATTCTAACATTCATTCACACTAAATGCACATGAATTCACGATATTACAACAGAAACTAAGTAAAAGGAAGATGCATTTGCTTGTTTTCAGTGATTCTAACATTCATCCACACAAATTGCACATGAATCCACGTTAATACAGCTGAAACTAAGTAAAAGACACATGCATTTGCTTGTTTTCA
Source organism: Sanderia malayensis (assembly GCA_013076295.1). NCBI lineage: Eukaryota > Metazoa > Cnidaria > Scyphozoa > Semaeostomeae > Pelagiidae > Sanderia > Sanderia malayensis. The sequence continues at coordinate 5,272 of RQOL01000300.1, forward strand.
GTGATTTAACATTCATTCACACTAATTGCACACGAATCCACATAATTACAGCTGAAACTAAGTAAAAGACGCATGCATTTGCTTGTTTTCAGTGATTTAACATTCATTCACACTAATTGCACATGAATCCACGTTATTACAGCTGAAACTAAGTAAAAGACACCTGCCTTTGCTTGTTTTCATTGATTGTAACATTCATTCACATTAATTGCACATGAATCCAAACTATTACAACTGAAACTAAGTAAAAGACACATGCATTTGCTTGTTTTCAGTGATATTAAAACTCATTCACACTAATTGCACATGAACTCACGTTATTACAACTGAAACAAGGTTAAAGACACATGGGTTTGCTTGTTTTCAGTGATTCTAACGTTCATTCACACTAATTGCACATGAATCCACGTTATTACTGCTGAAACTAATTAAAAGACATGCATTTGGTTGTTTTCAGTTATATTAACGTTCATTCACAGTAATTGCATCTGAATCCAAGTTATTACAGCTGAAACTAAGTAAAAGACACATGAGTTCGCTTGTTTTCAGTGATATTAACATTCATTCACACTAATTGAACATGAATCCACGTTATTACAGCTGAAACTAAATAAAAGACAGATGCATTTGCTTGTTTTCAGTGATATTAACATTCATTCACACTAACTGCACTTGAAGTCACGTTATTACAACTGAAACTAAGTAAAAGACACATGCATTTGCTTGTTTTCAGTGATACTAAAACTCATTCACACTAATTGCATCTGAATCCACGTTATTACAACTGAAACAAGGTAAAAGACACATGCATTTGCTTGTTTTCAGTGGTTCTAACATTCATTCACATTGATTGCACATGAATTCACGTTATTACAACTGAAACTAAGTAAGACACATGGATTTGCTTGTTTTCAGTGATTCTAACGTTCATTCACACTAATTTCATCTGAATCCACGTTATTACAGCTGAAACTAAGTAAAAGACACATGCATTTGGTTGTTTTCAGTTATATTAACGTTCATTCACAGTAATTGCATCTGAATCCACGTTATTACAGCTGAAACTAAGTAAAAGACACATGAATTCGCTTGTTTTCAGTGATTTTAACATTCATTCACACTAATTGAACATGAATCCACGTTATTACAGCTGAAACTAAATAAAAGACACACGCATTTGCTTGTTTTCAGTGATATTAACATTCATTCACACTAATTGCACTTGAAGTCACGTTATTACAACTGAACCTAAGTAAAAGACACATGCATTTGCTTTCTTTTAGTGATATTAACACTCATTCACACTAATTGCACATGAATTCACGTCATTACAGCTGAATTTATTTAAAGGACACAAGCATATGTTTGTTTTCATTGATTGTAACATTCATTCACAATATTTGCACATGAATCCACGTTATTACAGCTGAAACTAAGTAAAAGACATGCATTTGCTTGTTTTTAGTGATATTAACATTCATTCACACTAATTGCACAAGAAACAACGTTATTACATCTGAAACTAAGTAAATAACACATGCATTTGCTCGTTTTCAGTGATTCTAACATTCATTCACACTAATTGCACATGAATTCACGTTATTACCACTGAAACAAGGTAAAAGGCACATGCATTTGCTTGTTTTCAGTTATTCTAACGTTCATTCACACTAATTGCACACGAAACAACGTTATTACAGCTGAAACTAATTAAAAGACACATGCATTTGCTTGTTTTCAGTGATTCTAACATTCATTCACACTAAATGCACATGAATTCACGATATTACAACAGAAACTAAGTAAAAGGAAGATGCATTTGCTTGTTTTCAGTGATTCTAACATTCATCCACACAAATTGCACATGAATCCACGTTAATACAGCTGAAACTAAGTAAAAGACACATGCATTTGCTTGTTTTCAGTGATTTAACATTCATTCACACTAATTGCACACGAATCCACATAATTACAGCTGAAACTAAGTAAAAGACGCATGCATTTGCTTGTTTTCAGTGATTTAACATTCATTCACACTAATTGCACATGAATCCACGTTATTACAGCTGAAACTAAGTAAAAGACACCTGCCTTTGCTTGTTTTCATTGATTGTAACATTCATTCACATTAATTGCACATGAATCCAAACTATTACAACTGAAACTAAGTAAAAGACACATGCATTTGCTTGTTTTCAGTGATATTAAAACTCATTCACACTAATTGCACATGAATTCACGTTATTACAACTGAAACAAGGTTAAAGACACATGGGTTTGCTTGTTTTCAGTGATTCTAACGTTCATTCACACTAATTGCACATGAATCCACGTTATTACTGCTGAAACTAATTAAAAGACATGCATTTGGTTGTTTTCAGTTATATTAACGTTCATTCACAGTAATTGCATCTGAATCCACGTTATTACAGCTGAAACTAAGTAAAAGACACATGAGTTCGCTTGTTTTCAGTGATATTAACATTCATTCACACTAATTGAACATGAATCCACGTTATTACAGCTGAAACTAAATAAAAGACAGATGCATTTGCTTGTTTTCAGTGATATTAACATTCATTCACACTAACTGCACTTGAAGTCACGTTATTACAACTGAAACTAAGTAAAAGACACATGCATTTGCTTGTTTTCAGTGATACTAAAACTCATTCACACTAATTGCATCTGAATCCACGTTATTACAACTGAAACAAGGTAAAAGACACATGCATTTGCTTGTTTTCAGTGGTTCTAACGTTCATTCACACTAATTGCACATGAAACCATGTTATTACAGCTGTAACTAAGTAAAAGACACATGGATTCGCTTGTTTTTAGTGATTCTAACATTCATTCACACTAATTGAACATGAATCCACGTTATTACAGCTGAAACTAAATAAAAGACACATGCATTTGCTTGTTTTCAGTGATATTAACATTCATTCACACTAATTGCACTTGAAGTCACGTTATTACAACTGAAACTAAGTAAAAGACACATGCATTTGCTTGTTTTCAGTGATATTAAAACTCATTCACACTAATTGCACATGAATTCACGTTATTACAACTGAAACAAGGTAAAAGACACATGCATTTGCTTGTTTTCAGTGATTCTAACGTTCATTCACACTAATTGCACATGAAACCATGTTATTACAGCTGAAACTAATTAAAAGACGCATGCATTTGGTTGTTTTCAGTTATATTAACGTTCATTCACAGTAATTGCATCTGAATCCACGTTATTACAGCTGAAACTAAGTAAAAGACACATGAACTCGCGTGTTTTTAGTGATATTAACATTAATTCACACTAATTGAACATGAATCCACGTTATTACAGCTGAAAATAAATAAAAGACAGATGCATTTGCTTGTTTTCAGTGATATTAACATTCATTCACACTAATTGCACATGAATCCAAATTATTACAACTGAAACTAAGTAAAAGACACATGCATTTGCTTGTTTTCAGTGATATTAAAACTCATTCACACTAATTGCACATGAATTCACGTTATTAAAACTGAAACAAGGTAAAAGACACATGGGTTTGCTTGTTTTCAGTGATTCTAACGTTCATTCACACTAGTTGCACATGAATCCACGTTATTACAGCTGAAACTAATTAAAAGACACATGCATTTTCTGGTTTTCAGTGATTCTAACATTCATTCACATTGATTGCACATGAATTCACGTTATTACAACTGAAACTAAGTAAGACACATGGATTTGCTTGTTTTCAGTGATTCTAACGTTCATTCACACTAATTGCATCTGAATCCACGTTATTACAGCTGAAACTAAGTAAAAGACACATGCATTTGGTTGTTTTCAGTTATATTAACGTTCATTCACAGTAATTGCGTCTGAATCCACGTTATTACAGCTGTAACTAAGTAAAAGACACATGAATTCGCTTGTTTTCAGTGATATTAACATTCATTCACACTAATTGAACATGAATCCACGTTATTACAGCTGAAACTAAATAAAAGACACATGCATTTGCTTGTTTTCAGTGATATTAACATTCATTCACACTAATTACACTTGAAGTCACGTTATTAAAACTGAAACAAAGTAAAAGACACATGCATTTGCTTGTTTTCAGTGATATTAAAACTCATTCACACTAATTGCACTTGAATTCACGTTATTACAACTGAAACAAGGCAAAAGACACATGCATTTGCTTGTTTTCAGTGGTTCTAACGTTCATTCACACTAATTGCACTTGAAGTCACGTTATTAAAACTGAAACAAAGTAAAAGACACATGCATTTGCTTGTTTTCAGTGATATTAACATTAATTCACACTAATTGAACATGAATCCACGTTATTACAGCTGAAACTAAATAAAAGACACATGCATTTGCTTGTTTTCGGTGATATTAACATTCATTCACACTAATTGCAAAACGCAAGATACAACAAATTTTAAGAAAAAGCTCAAATCGTTCTTACTTATTAATAACATTGATAATTTTATTTAGTTATTGAATTATTTAGTGTCCACTGTTGAGCAAACAAACAGGAGATTTCTTGGTTGTAGAAACAGTGAGTAAACAACAATTTATTATTATTATTATTCTTATTATTATTATTATTATTACAGCTGAAACTAAGTAAAAGACATGCATTTGCTTGTTTTTAGTGATATTAACATTCATTCACACTAATTGCACAAGAAACAACGTTATTACAGCTGAAACTAAGTAAAAGACACATGCATTTGCTCGTTTTCAGTGATTCTAACATTCATTCACACTAATTGCACATGAATTCACGTTATTACAACTGAAACAAGGTAAAAGGCACATGCATTTGCTTGTTTTCAGTTATTCTAACGTTCATTCACACTAATTGCACACGAAACCACGTTATTACAGCTGAAACTAATTAAAAGGCACATGCATTTGCTTGTTTTCAGTGATTCCAACATTCATTCACACTAAATGCACATGAATTCACGATATTACAACTGAAACTAAGTAAAAGGAACATGCATTTGCTTGTTTTCAGTGATTCTAACATTCATCCACACAAATTGCACATGAATCCACGTTAATACAGCTGAAACTAAGTAAAAGACACATGCATTTGCTTGTTTTCAGTGATTTAACATTCATTCACACTAATTGCACACGAATCCACGTTATTGCAGCTGAAACTAAGTAAAAGACGCATGCATTTGCTTTTTTTCAGTGATTTAACATTCATTCACACTAATTGCACATGAATCCACGTTATTACAGCTGAAACTAAGTAAAAGACACCTGCCTTTGCTTGTTTTCATTGATTGTAACATTCATTCACATTAATTGCACATGAATCCAAACTATTACAACTGAAACTAAGTAAAAGACACATGCATTTGCTTGTTTTCAGTGATATTAAAACTCATTCACACTAATTGCACATGAATTCACGTTATTACAACTGAAACAAGGTAAAAGACATATGGGTTTGCTTGTTTTCAGTGATTCTAACGTTCATTCACACTAATTGCACATGAATCCACGTTATTACCGCTGAAACTAATTAAAAGACACATGCATTTGCTGGTTTTCAGTGATTCTAACATTCATTCACATTGATTGCACATGAATTCACGTTATTACAACTGAAACTAAGTAAGACACATGGATTTGCTTGTTTTCAGTGATTCTAACGTTCATTCACACTAATTTCATCTGAATCCACGTTTTTACAGCTGAAACTAAGTAAAAGACACATGCATTTGGTTGTTTTCAGTTATATTAACGTTCATTCACAGTAATTGCATCTGAATCCACGTTATTACAGCTGAAACTAAGTAAAAGACACATGAATTCGCTTGTTTTCAGTGATTTTAACATACATTCACACTAATTGAACATGAATCCACGTTATTACAGCTGAAACTAAATAAAAGACACATGCATTTGCTTGTTTTGAGTGATATTAACATTCATTCACACTAATTGCACTTGAAGTCACGTTATTACAACTGAAACTAAGTAAAAGACACATGCATTTGCTTTCTTTTAGTGATATTAACACTCATTCACACTAATTGCACATGAATTCACGTCATTACAGCTGAATTTATTTAAAGGACACAAGCATATGTTTGTTTTCATTGATTGTAACATTCATTCACAATATTTGCACATGAATCCACGTTATTACAGCTGAAACTAAGTAAAAGACATGCATTTGCTTGTTTTTAGTGATATTAACATTCATTCACACTAATTGCACAAGAAACAGCGTTATTACATCTGAAACTAAGTAAATAACACATGCATTTGCTCGTTTTCAGTGATTCTAACATTCATTCACACTAATTGCACATGAATTCACGTTATTACCACTGAAACAAGGTAAAAGGCACATGCATTTGCTTGTTTTCAGTTATTCTAACGTTCATTCACACTAATTGCACACGAAACAACGTTATTACAGCTGAAACTAATTAAAAGACGCATGCATTTGCTTTTTTTCAGTGATTTAACATTCATTCACACTAATTGCACATGAATCCACGTTATTACAGCTGAAACTAAGTAAAAGACACCTGCCTTTGCTTGTTTTCATTGATTGTAACATTCATTCACATTAATTGCACATGAATCCAAATTATTACAACTGAAACTAAGTAAAAGACACATGCATTTGCTTGTTTTCAGTGATATTAAAACTCATTCACACTAATTGCACATGAATTCACGTTATTACAACTGAAACAAGGTAAAAGACATATGGGTTTGCTTGTTTTCAGTGATTCTAACGTTCATTCACACTAATTGCACATGAATCCACGTTATTACCGCTGAAACTAATTAAAAGACACATGCATTTGCTGGTTTTCAGTGATTCTAACATTCATTCACATTGATTGCACATGAATTCACGTTATTACAACTGAAACTAAGTAAGACACATGGATTTGCTTGTTTTCAGTGATTCTAACGTTCATTCACACTAATTTCATCTGAATCCACGTTATTACAGCTGAAACTAAGTAAAAGACACATGCATTTGGTTGTTTTCAGTTATATTAACGTTCATTCACAGTAATTGCATCTGAATCCACGTTATTACAGCTGAAACTAAGTAAAAGACACATGAATTCGCTTGTTTTCAGTGATTTTAACATTCATTCACACTAATTGAACATGAATCCACGTTATTACAGCTGAAACTAAGTAAAAGACACCTGCCTTTGCTTGTTTTCATTGATTGTAACATTCATTCACATTAATTGCACATGAATCCAAACTATTACAACTGAAACTAAGTAAAAGACACATGCATTTGCTTGTTTTCAGTGATATTAAAACTCATTCACACTAATTGCACATGAATTCACGTTATTACTGCTGAAACTAATTAAAAGACATGCATTTGGTTGTTTTCAGTTATATTAACGTTCATTCACAGTAATTGCATCTGAATCCACGTTATTACAGCTGAAACTAAGTAAAAGACACATGAGTTCGCTTGTTTTCAGTGATATTAACATTCATTCACACTAATTGAACATGAATCCACGTTATTACAGCTGAAACTAAATAAAAGACAGATGCATTTGCTTGTTTTCAGTGATATTAACATTCATTCACACTAACTGCACTTGAAGTCACGTTATTACAACTGAAACTAAGTAAAAGACACATGCATTTCCTTGTTTTCAGTGATACTAAAACTCATTCACACTAATTGCATCTGAATCCACGTTATTACAACTGAAACAAGGTAAAAGACACATGCATTTGCTTGTTTTCAGTGGTTCTAACGTTCATTCACACTAATTGCACATGAAACCATGTTATTACAGCTGTAACTAAGTAAAAGACAAATGGATTCGCTTGTTTTCAGTGATTCTAACATTCATTCACACTAATTGAACATGAATCCACGTTATTACAGCTGAAACTAAATAAAAGACACATGCATTTGCTTGTTTTCAGTGATACCAACATTCATTCACACTAATTGCACTTGAAGTCACGTTATTACAACTGAAACTAAGTAAAAGACACATGCATTTGCTTGTTTTCAGTGATATTAAAACTCATTCACACTAATTGCACATGAATTCACGTTATTACAACTGAAACAAGGTAAAAGACACATGCATTTGCTTGTTTTCAGTGATTCTAACGTTCATTCACACTAATTGCACATGAAACCATGTTATTACAGCTGAAACTAATTAAAAGACGCATGCATTTGGTTGTTTTCAGTTATATTAACGTTCATTCACAGTAATTGCATCTGAATCCACGTTATTACAGCTGAAACTAAGTAAAAGACACATGAACTCGCGTGTTTTTAGTGATATTAACATTAATTCACACTAATTGAACATGAATCCACGTTATTACAGCTGAAAATAAATAAAAGACAGATGCATTTGCTTGTTTTCAGTGATATTAACATTCATTCACACTAATTGCACATGAATCCAAATTATTACAACTGAAACTAAGTAAAAGACACATGCATTTGCTTGTTTTCAGTGATATTAAAACTCATTCACACTAATTGCACATGAATTCACGTTATTAAAACTGAAACAAGGTAAAAGACACATGGGTTTGCTTGTTTTCAGTGATTTTAACGTTCATTCACACTAGTTGCACATGAATCCACGTTATTACAGCTGAAACTAATTAAAAGACACATGCATTTTCTGGTTTTCAGTGATTCTAACATTCATTCACATTGATTGCACATGAATTCACGTTATTACAACTGAAACTAAGTAAGACACATGGATTTGCTTGTTTTCAGTGATTCTAACGTTCATTCACACTAATTGCATCTGAATCCACGTTATTACAGCTGAAACTAAGTAAAAGACATGCATTTGGTTGTTTTCAGTTATATTAACGTTCATTCACAGTAATTGCATCTGAATCCACGTTATTACAGCTGAAACTAAGTAAAAGACACATGAGTTCGCTTGTTTTCAGTGATATTAACATTCATTCACACTAATTGAACATGAATCCACGTTATTACAGCTGAAACTAAATAAAAGACAGATGCATTTGCTTGTTTTCAGTGATATTAACATTCATTCACACTAACTGCACTTGAAGTCACGTTATTACAACTGAAACTAAGTAAAAGACACATGCATTTCCTTGTTTTCAGTGATACTAAAACTCATTCACACTAATTGCATCTGAATCCACGTTATTACAACTGAAACAAGGTAAAAGACACATGCATTTGCTTGTTTTCAGTGGTTCTAACGTTCATTCACACTAATTGCACATGAAACCATGTTATTACAGCTGTAACTAAGTAAAAGACAAATGGATTCGCTTGTTTTCAGTGATTCTAACATTCATTCACACTAATTGAACATGAATCCACGTTATTACAGCTGAAACTAAATAAAAGACACATGCATTTGCTTGTTTTCAGTGATATCAACATTCATTCACACTAATTGCACTTGAAGTCACGTTATTACAACTGAAACTAAGTAAAAGACACATGCATTTGCTTGTTTTCAGTGATATTAAAACTCATTCACACTAATTGCACATGAATTCACGTTATTACAACTGAAACAAAGTAAAAGACACATGCATTTGCTTGTTTTCAGTGATTCTAACGTTCATTCACACTAATTGCACATGAAACCATGTTATTACAGCTGAAACTAATTAAAAGACGCATGCATTTGGTTGTTTTCAGTTATATTAACGTTCATTCACAGTAATTGCATCTGAATCCACGTTATTACAGCTGAAACTAAGTAAAAGACACATGAACTCGCGTGTTTTTAGTGATATTAACATTAATTCACACTAATTGAACATGAATCCACGTTATTACAGCTGAAAATAAATAAAAGACAGATGCATTTGCTTGTTTTCAGTGATATTAACATTCATTCACACTAATTGCACATGAATCCAAATTATTACAACTGAAACTAAGTAAAAGACACATGCATTTGCTTGTTTTCAGTGATATTAAAACTCATTCACACTAATTGCACATGAATTCACGTTATTAAAACTGAAACAAGGTAAAAGACACATGGGTTTGCTTGTTTTCAGTGATTCTAACGTTCATTCACACTAGTTGCACATGAATCCACGTTATTACAGCTGAAACTAATTAAAAGACACATGCATTTTCTGGTTTTCAGTGATTCTAACATTCATTCACATTGATTGCACATGAATTCACGTTATTACAACTGAAACTAAGTAAGACACATGGATTTGCTTGTTTTCAGTGATTCTAACGTTCATTCACACTAATTGCATCTGAATCCACGTTATTACAGCTGAAACTAAGTAAAAGACACATGCATTTGGTTGTTTTCAGTTATATTAACGTTCATTCACAGTAATTGCGTCTGAATCCACGTTATTACAGCTGTAACTAAGTAAAAGACACATGAATTCGCTTGTTTTCAGTGATATTAACATTCATTCACACTAATTGAACATGAATCCACGTTATTACAGCTGAAACTAAATAAAAGACACATGCATTTGCTTGTTTTCAGTGATATTAACATTCATTCACACTAATTGCACTTGAAGTCACGTTATTAAAACTGAAACAAAGTAAAAGACACATGCATTTGCTTGTTTTCAGTGATATTAAAACTCATTCACACTAATTGCACATGAATTCACGTTATTACAACTGAAACAAGGTAAAAGACACATGCATTTGCTTGTTTTCAGTGGTTCTAACGTTCATTCACACTAATTGCACTTGAAGTCACGTTATTAAAACTGAAACAAAGTAAAAGACACATGCATTTGCTTGTTTTCAGTGATATTAAAACTCAGTCACACTAATTGCACATGAATTCACGTTATTACAACTGAAACAAGGTAAAAGACACATGCATTTGCTTGTTTTCAGTGGTTCTAACGTTCATTCACACTAATTCCACATGAAACCATGTTATTACAGCTGAAACTAATTAAAAGACACATGCATTTGCTTGTTTTCAGTGATTCTAACATTCATTCACACTAATTGCACTTGAATTCACGTTATTACAACTGAAACTAAATAAGACGCATGGATTTGCTTGTTTTCAGTGATTCTAACGTTCATTCACACTAATTGCATCTGAATTCACGTTATTACAGCTGAAACTAAGTAAAAGACACATGCATTTGGTTGTTTTCAGTTATATTAACGTTCTTTCATAGTAATTGCATCTGAATCCACGTTATTACAGCTGAAACTAAGTAAAAGACACATGAATTCGCTTGTTTTCAGTGATATTAACATTAATTCACACTAATTGAACATGAATCCACGTTATTACAGCTGAAACTAAATAAAAGACACATGCATTTGCTTGTTTTCGGTGATATTAACATTCATTCACACTAATTGCAAAACGCAAGATACAACAAATTTTAAGAAAAAGCTCAAATCGTTTTTACTTATTAATAACATTGATAATTTTATTTAGTTATTGAATTATTTAGTGTCCACTGTTGAGCAAACAAACAGGAGATTTCTTGGTTGTAGAAACAGTGAGTAAACAACAATTTATTATTATTATTATTATTATTATTATTATTATTATTATTACAGCTGAAACTAAGTAAAAGACATGCATTTGCTTGTTTTTAGTGATATTAACATTCATTCACACTAATTGCACAAGAAACAACGTTATTACAGCTGAAACTAAGTAAAAGACACATGCATTTGCTCGTTTTCAGTGATTCTAACATTCATTCACACTAATTGCACATGAATTCACGTTATTACAACTGAAACAAGGTAAAAGGCACATGCATTTGCTTGTTTTCAGTTATTCTAACGTTCATTCACACTAATTGCACACGAAACCACGTTATTACAGCTGAAACTAATTAAAAGGCACATGCATTTGCTTGTTTTCAGTGATTCCAACATTCATTCACACTAAATGCACATGAATTCACGATATTACAACTGAAACTAAGTAAAAGGAACATGCATTTGCTTGTTTTCAGTGATTCTAACATTCATCCACACAAATTGCACATGAATCCACGTTAATACAGCTGAAACTAAGTAAAAGACACATGCATTTGCTTGTTTTCAGTGATTTAACATTCATTCACACTAATTGCACACGAATCCACGTTATTGCAGCTGAAACTAAGTAAAAGACGCATGCATTTGCTTTTTTTCAGTGATTTAACATTCATTCACACTAATTGCACATGAATCCACGTTATTACAGCTGAAACTAAGTAAAAGACACCTGCCTTTGCTTGTTTTCATTGATTGTAACATTCATTCACATTAATTGCACATGAATCCAAACTATTACAACTGAAACTAAGTAAAAGACACATGCATTTGCTTGTTTTCAGTGATATTAAAACTCATTCACACTAATTGCACATGAATTCACGTTATTACAACTGAAACAAGGTAAAAGACATATGGGTTTGCTTGTTTTCAGTGATTCTAACGTTCATTCACACTAATTGCACATGAATCCACGTTATTACCGCTGAAACTAATTAAAAGGCACATGCATTTGCTTGTTTTCAGTGATTCCAACATTCATTCACACTAAATGCACATGAATTCACGATATTACAACTGAAACTAAGTAAAAGGAACATGCATTTGCTTGTTTTCAGTGATTCTAACATTCATCCACACAAATTGCACATGAATCCACGTTAATACAGCTGAAACTAAGTAAAAGACACATGCATTTGCTTGTTTTCAGTGATTTAACATTCATTCACACTAATTGCACACGAATCCACGTTATTGCAGCTGAAACTAAGTAAAAGACGCATGCATTTGCTTTTTTTCAGTGATTTAACATTCATTCACACTAATTGCACATGAATCCACGTTATTACAGCTGAAACTAAGTAAAAGACACCTGCCTTTGCTTGTTTTCATTGATTGTAACATTCATTCACATTAATTGCACATGAATCCAAACTATTACAACTGAAACTAAGTAAAAGACACATGCATTTGCTTGTTTTCAGTGATATTAAAACTCATTCACACTAATTGCACATGAATTCACGTTATTACAACTGAAACAAGGTAAAAGACATATGGGTTTGCTTGTTTTCAGTGATTCTAACGTTCATTCACACTAATTGCACATGAATCCACGTTATTACCGCTGAAACTAATTAAAAGACACATGCATTTGCTGGTTTTCAGTGATTCTAACATTCATTCACATTGATTGCACATGAATTCACGTTATTACAACTGAAACTAAGTAAGACACATGGATTTGCTTGTTTTCAGTGATTCTAACGTTCATTCACACTAATTTCATCTGAATCCACGTTATTACAGCTGAAACTAAGTAAAAGACACATGCATTTGGTTGTTTTCAGTTATATTAACGTTCATTCACAGTAATTGCATCTGAATCCACGTTATTACAGCTGAAACTAAGTAAAAGACACATGAATTCGCTTGTTTTCAGTGATTTTAACATACATTCACACTAATTGAACATGAATCCACGTTATTACAGCTGAAACTAAATAAAAGACACATGCATTTGCTTGTTTTGAGTGATATTAACATTCATTCACACTAATTGCACTTGAAGTCACGTTATTACAACTGAAACTAAGTAAAAGACACATGCATTTGCTTTCTTTTAGTGATATTAACACTCATTCACACTAATTGCACATGAATTCACGTCATTACAGCTGAATTTATTTAAAGGACACAAGCATATGTTTGTTTTCATTGATTGTAACATTCATTCACAATATTTGCACATGAATCCACGTTATTACAGCTGAAACTAAGTAAAAGACATGCATTTGCTTGTTTTTAGTGATATTAACATTCATTCACACTAATTGCACAAGAAACAACGCTATTACATCTGAAACTAAGTAAATAACACATGCATTTCCTCGTTTTCAGTGATTCTAACATTCATTCACACTAATTGCACATGAATTCACGTTATTACCACTGAAACAAGGTAAAAGGCACATGCATTTGCTTGTTTTCAGTTATTCTAACGTTCATTCACACTAATTGCACACGAAACAACGTTATTACAGCTGAAACTAATTAAAAGACACATGCATTTGCTTGTTTTCAGTGATTCTAACATTCATTCACACTAAATGCACATGAATTCACGATATTACAACAGAAACTAAGTAAAAGGAAGATGCATTTGCTTGTTTTCAGTGATTCTAACATTCATCCACACAAATTGCACATGAATCCACGTTAATACAGCTGAAACTAAGTAAAAGACACATGCATTTGCTTGTTTTCAGTGATTTAACATTCATTCACACTAATTGCACACGAATCCACATAATTACAGCTGAAACTAAGTAAAAGACGCATGCATTTGCTTGTTTTCAGTGATTTAACATTCATTCACACTAATTGCACATGAATCCACGTTATTACAGCTGAAACTAAGTAAAAGACACCTGCCTTTGCTTGTTTTCATTGATTGTAACATTCATTCACATTAATTGCACATGAATCCAAACTATTACAACTGAAACTAAGTAAAAGACACATGCATTTGCTTGTTTTCAGTGATATTAAAACTCATTCACACTAATTGCACATGAATTCACGTTATTACAACTGAAACAAGGTTAAAGACACATGGGTTTGCTTGTTTTCAGTGATTCTAACGTTCATTCACACTAATTGCACATGAATCCACGTTATTACTGCTGAAACTAATTAAAAGACATGCATTTGGTTGTTTTCAGTTATATTAACGTTCATTCACAGTAATTGCATATGAATCCACGTTATTACAGCTGAAACTAAGTAAAAGACACATGAGTTCGCTTGTTTTCAGTGATATTAACATTCATTCACACTAATTGAACATGAATCCACGTTATTACAGCTGAAACTAAATAAAAGACAGATGCATTTGCTTGTTTTCAGTGATATTAACATTCATTCACACTAACTGCACTTGAAGTCACGTTATTACAACTGAAACTAAGTAAAAGACACATGCATTTGCTTGTTTTCAGTGATACTAAAACTCATTCACACTAATTGCATCTGAATCCACGTTATTACAACTGAAACAAGGTAAAAGACACATGCCTTTGCTTGTTTTCAGTGGTTCTAACGTTCATTCACACTAATTGCACATGAAACCATGTTATTACAGCTGTAACTAAGTAAAAGACACATGAATTCGCTTGTTTTCAGTGATTCTAACATTCATTCACACTAATTGCACACGAATCCACGTTATTGCAGCTGAAACTAAGTAAAAGACGCATGCATTTGCTTTTTTTCAGTGATTTAACATTCATTCACACTAATTGCACATGAATCCACGTTATTACAGCTGAAACTAAGTAAAAGACACCTGCCTTTGCTTGTTTTCATTGATTGTAACATTCATTCACATTAATTGCACATGAATCCAAACTATTACAACTGAAACTAAGTAAAAGACACATGCATTTGCTTGTTTTCAGTGATATTAAAACTCATTCACACTAATTGCACATGAATTCACGTTATTACAACTGAAACAAGGTAAAAGACATATGGGTTTGCTTGTTTTCAGTGATTCTAACGTTCATTCACACTAATTGCACATGAATCCACGTTATTACCGCTGAAACTAATTAAAAGACACATGCATTTGCTGGTTTTCAGTGATTCTAACATTCATTCACATTGATTGCACATGAATTCACGTTATTACAACTGAAACTAAGTAAGACACATGGATTTGCTTGTTTTCAGTGATTCTAACGTTCATTCACACTAATTTCATCTGAATCCACGTTATTACAGCTGAAACTAAGTAAAAGACACATGCATTTGGTTGTTTTCAGTTATATTAACGTTCATTCACAGTAATTGCATCTGAATCCACGTTATTACAGCTGAAACTAAGTAAAAGACACATGAATTCGCTTGTTTTCAGTGATTTTAACATACATTCACACTAATTGAACATGAATCCACGTTATTACAGCTGAAACTAAATAAAAGACACATGCATTTGCTTGTTTTGAGTGATATTAACATTCATTCACACTAATTGCACTTGAAGTCACGTTATTACAACTGAAACTAAGTAAAAGACACATGCATTTGCTTTCTTTTAGTGATATTAACACTCATTCACACTAATTGCACATGAATTCACGTCATTACAGCTGAATTTATTTAAAGGACACAAGCATATGTTTGTTTTCATTGATTGTAACATTCATTCACAATATTTGCACATGAATCCACGTTATTACAGCTGAAACTAAGTAAAAGACATGCATTTGCTTGTTTTTAGTGATATTAACATTCATTCACACTAATTGCACAAGAAACAACGTTATTACATCTGAAACTAAGTAAATAACACATGCATTTGCTCGTTTTCAGTGATTCTAACATTCATTCACACTAATTGCACATGAATTCACGTTATTACCACTGAAACAAGGTAAAAGGCACATGCATTTGCTTGTTTGCAGTTATTCTAACGTTCATTCACACTAATTGCACACGAAACAACGTTATTACAGCTGAAACTAATTAAAAGACACATGCATTTGCTTGTTTTCAGTGATTCTAACATTCATTCACACTAAATGCACATGAATTCACGATATTACAACAGAAACTAAGTAAAAGGAAGATGCATTTGCTTGTTTTCAGTGATTCTAACATTCATCCACACTAATTGCACATGAATCCACGTTAATACAGCTGAAACTAAGTAAAAGACACATGCATTTGCTTGTTTTCAGTGATTTAACATTCATTCACACTAATTGCACACGAATCCACATAATTCCAGCTGAAACTAAGTAAAAGACGCATGCATTTGCTTGTTTTCAGTGATTTAACATTCATTCACACTAATTGCACATGAATCCACGTTATTACAGCTGAAACTAAGTAAAAGACACCTGCCTTTGCTTGTTTTCATTGATTGTAACATTCATTCACATTAATTGCACATGAATCCAAACTATTACAACTGAAACTAAGTAAAAGACACATGCATTTGCTTGTTTTCAGTGATATTAAAACTCATTCACACTAATTGCACATGAATTCACGTTATTACAACTGAAACAAGGTTAAAGACACATGGGTTTGCTTGTTTTCAGTGATTCTAACGTTCATTCACACTAATTGCACATGAATCCACGTTATTACTGCTGAAACTAATTAAAAGACATGCATTTGGTTGTTTTCAGTTATATTAACGTTCATTCACAGTAATTGCATATGAATCCACGTTATTACAGCTGAAACTAAGTAAAAGACACATGAGTTCGCTTGTTTTCAGTGATATTAACATTCATTCACACTAATTGAACATGAATCCACGTTATTACAGCTGAAACTAAATAAAAGACAGATGCATTTGCTTGTTTTCAGTGATATTAACATTCATTCACACTAACTGCACTTGAAGTCACGTTATTACAACTGAAACTAAGTAAAAGACACATGCATTTGCTTGTTTTCAGTGATACTAAAACTCATTCACACTAATTGCATCTGAATCCACGTTATTACAACTGAAACAAGGTAAAAGACACATGCCTTTGCTTGTTTTCAGTGGTTCTAACGTTCATTCACACTAATTGCACATGAAACCATGTTATTACAGCTGTAACTAAGTAAAAGACACATGAATTCGCTTGTTTTCAGTGATTCTAACATTCATTCACACTAATTGAACATGAATCCACGTTATTACAGCTGAAACTAAATAAAAGACACATGCATTTGCTTGTTTTCAGTGATATTAACATTCATTCACACTAATTGCACTTGAAGTCACGTTATTACAACTGAAACTAAGTAAAAGACACATGCATTTGCTTGTTTTCAGTGATATTAGAACTCATTCACACTAATTGCACATGAATTCACGTTATTACAACTGAAACAAGGTAAAAGACACATGCATTTGCTTGTTTTCAGTGATTCTAACGTTCATTCACACTAATTGCACATGAAACCATGTTATTACAGCTGAAACTAATTAAAAGACGCATGCATTTGGTTGTTTTCAGTTATATTAACGTTCATTCACAGTAATTGCATCTGAATCCACGTTATTACAGCTGAAACTAAGTAAAAGACACATGAAGTCGCTTGTTTTTAGTGATATTAACATTAATTCACACTAATTGAACATGAATCCACGTTATTACAGCTGAAAATAAATAAAAGACAGATGCATTTGCTTGTTTTCAGTGATATTAACATTCATTCACACTAATTGCACATGAATCCAAATTATTACAACTGAAACTAAGTAAAAGACACATGCATTTGCTTGTTTTCAGTGATATTAAAACTCATTCACACTAATTGCACATGAATTCACGTTATTACAACTGAAACAAGGTAAAAGACACATGGGTTTGCTTGTTTTCAGTGATTCTAACGTTCATTCACACTAGTTGCACATGAATCCACGTTATTACAGCTGAAACTAATTAAAAGACACATGCATTTTCTGGTTTTCAGTGATTCTAACATTCATCCACATTGATTGCACATGAATTCACGTTATTACAACTGAAACTAAGTAAGACACATGGATTTGCTTGTTTTCAGTGATTCTAACGTTCATTCACACTAATTGCATCTGAATCCACGTTATTACAGCTGAAACTAAGTAAAAGACACATGCATTTGGTTGTTTTCAGTTATATTAACGTTCATTCACAGTAATTGCGTCTGAATCCACGTTATTACAGCTGTAACTAAGTAAAAGACACATGTATTCGCTTGTTTTCAGTGATATTAACATTCATTCACACTAATTGAACATGAATCCACGTTATTACAGCTGAAACTAAATAAAAGACACATGCATTTGCTTGTTTTCAGTGATATTAACATTCATTCACACTAATTGCACTTGAAGTCATGTTATTAAAACTGAAACAAAGTAAAAGACACATGCATTTGCTTGTTTTCAGTGATATTAAAACTCATTCACACTAATTGCACATGAATTCACGTTATTACAACTGAAACAAGGTAAAAGACACATGCATTTGCTTGTTTTCAGTGGTTCTAACGTTCATTCACACTAATTGCACTTGAAGTCACGTTATTAAAACTGAAACAAAGTAAAAGACACATGCATTTGCTTGTTTTCAGTGATATTAAAACTCATTCACACTAATTGCACATGAATTCACGTTATTACAACTGAAACAAGGTAAAAGACACATGCATTTGCTTGTTTTCAGTGGTTCTAACGTTCATTCACACTAATTCCACATGAAACCATGTTATTACAGCTGAAACTAATTAAAAGACACATGCATTTGCTTGTTTTCAGTGATACTAAAACTCATTCACACTAATTGCATCTGAATCCACGTTATTACAACTGAAACAAGGTAAAAGACACATGCATTTGCTTGTTTTCAGTGGTTCTAACGTTCATTCACACTAATTGCACATGAAACCATGTTATTACAGCTGTAACTAAGTAAAAGACACATGAATTCGCTTGTTTTCAGTGATTCTAACATTCATTCACACTAATTGAACATGAATCCACGTTATTACAGCTGAAACTAAATAAAAGACACATGCATTTGCTTGTTTTCAGTGATATTAACATTCATTCACACTAATTGCACTTGAAGTCACGTTATTACAACTGAAACTAAGTAAAAGACACATGCATTTGCTTGTTTTCAGTGATATTAAAACTCATTCACACTAATTGCACATGAATTCACGTTATTACAACTGAAACAAGGTAAAAGACACATGCATTTGCTTGTTTTCAGTGATTCTAACGTTCATTCACACTAATTGCACATGAAACCATGTTATTACAGCTGAAACTAATTAAAAGACGCATGCATTTGGTTGTTTTCAGTTATATTAACGTTCATTCACAGTAATTGCATCTGAATCCACGTTATTACAGCTGAAACTAAGTAAAAGACACATGAATTCGCTTGTTTTTAGTGATATTAACATTAATTCACACTAATTGAACATGAATCCACGTTATTACAGCTGAAAATAAATAAAAGACAGATGCATTTGCTTGTTTTCAGTGATATTAACATTCATTCACACTAATTGCACATGAATCCAAATTATTACAACTGAAACTAAGTAAAAGACACATGCATTTGCTTGTTTTCAGTGATATTAAAACTCATTCACACTAATTGCACATGAATTCACGTTATTACAACTGAAACAAGGTAAAAGACACATGGGTTTGCTTGTTTTCAGTGATTCTAACGTTCATTCACACTAGTTGCACATGAATCCACGTTATTACAGCTGAAACTAATTAAAAGACACATGCATTTTATGGTTTTCAGTGATTCTAACATTCATCCACATTGATTGCACATGAATTCACGTTATTACAACTGAAACTAAGTAAGACACATGGATTTGCTTGTTTTCAGTGATTCTAACGTTCATTCACACTAATTGCATCTGAATCCACGTTATTACAGCTGAAACTAAGTAAAAGACACATGCATTTGGTTGTTTTCAGTTATATTAACGTTCATTCACAGTAATTGCGTCTGAATCCACGTTATTACAGCTGTAACTAAGTAAAAGACACATGTATTCGCTTGTTTTCAGTGATATTAACATTCATTCACACTAATTGAACATGAATCCACTTTATTACAGCTGAAACTAAATAAAAGACACATGCATTTGCTTGTTTTCAGTGATATTAACATTCATTCACACTAATTGCACTTGAAGTCACGTTATTAAAACTGAAACAAAGTAAAAGACACATGCATTTGCTTGTTTTCAGTGATATTAAAACTCATTCACACTAATTGCACATGAATTCACGTTATTACAACTGAAACAAGGTAAAAGACACATGCATTTGCTTGTTTTCAGTGGTTCTAACGTTCATTCACACTAATTGCACTTGAAGTCACGTTATTAAAACTGAAACAAAGTAAAAGACACATGCATTTGCTTGTTTTCAGTGATATTAAAACTCATTCACACTAATTGCACATGAATTCACGTTATTACAACTGAAACAAGGTAAAAGACACATGCATTTGCTTGTTTTCAGTGGTTCTAACGTTCATTCACACTAATTCCACATGAAACCATGTTATTACAGCTGAAACTAATTAAAAGACACATGCATTTGCTTGTTTTCAGTGATTCTAACATTCATTCACACTAATTGCACTTGAATTCACGTTATTACAACTGAAACTAAATAAGACGCATGGATTTGCTTGTTTTCAGTGATTCTAACGTTCATTCACACTAATTGCACTTGAATTCACAATATTACAGCTGAAACTAAGTAAAAGACACATTCATTTGGCTGTATTCAGTTACATTAACGTTCATTCACACTAATTGCATCTGAATCCACGTTATTACAGCTGAAACTAAGTAAAAGACACATGCATTCGCTTGTTTTCAGTGATATTAACATTGAATCACACTAATTGCACATGAATTCACGTTATTACAGCTTAAACTAAGTAAAGGACACATGCATTCGCTTGTTTTCAGTGATATTAACATTCATTCACACTAATTCCACATGAAGGCACGTTATTACAACTGAAACTAAGTAAAAGACACATGCATTTGCTTGCTTTTAGTGATATTAACACTCATTTACACTAATTGCACATGAATTCATGTCATTACAGCTGAATTTATTTAAAGGACACATGCATTTGCTCGTTTTCAGTGATTCTAACATTCATTCACACTAATTGCACATGAATTCACGTTATTACAACTGAAACAAGGTAAAAGGCACATGCATTTGCTTGTTTTCAGTTATTCTAACGTTCATTCACACTAATTGCACACGAAACCACGTTATTACAGCTGAAACTAATTAAAAGGCACATGCATTTGCTTGTTTTCAGTGATTCCAACATTCATTCACACTAAATGCACATGAATTCACGATATTACAACTGAAACTAAGTAAAAGGAACATGCATTTGCTTGTTTTCAGTGATTCTAACATTCATCCACACAAATTGCACATGAATCCACGTTAATACAGCTGAAACTAAGTAAAAGACATGCATTTGCTTGTTTTTAGTGATATTAACATTCATTCACACTAATTGCACAAGAAACAACGTTATTACATCTGAAACTAAGTAAATAACACATGCATTTGCTCGTTTTCAGTGATTCTAACATTCATTCACACTAATTGCACATGAATTCACGTTATTACCACTGAAACAAGGTAAAAGGCACATGCATTTGCTTGTTTTCAGTGATTCTAACGTTCATTCACACTAATTGCACATGAATCCACGTTATTACCGCTGAAACTAATTAAAAGACACATGCATTTGCTGGTTTTCAGTGATTCTAACATTCATTCACATTGATTGCACATGAATTCACGTTATTACAACTGAAACTAAGTAAGACACATGGATTTGCTTGTTTTCAGTGATTCTAGCGTTCATTCACACTAATTTCATCTGAATCCACGTTATTACAGCTGAAACTAAGTAAAAGACACATGCATTTTGTTGTTTTCAGTTATATTAACGTTCATTCACAGTAATTGCATCTGAATCAACGTTATTACAGCTGAAACTAAGTAAAAGACACATGAATTCGCTTGTTTTCAGTGATTTTAACATTCATTCACACTAATTGAACATGAATCCACGTTATTACAGCTGAAACTAAATAAAAGACACATGCATTTGCTTGTTTTTAGTGATATTAACATTCATTCACACTAATTGCACTTGAAGTCACGTTATTACAACTGAAACTAAGTAAAAGACACATGCATTTGCTTTCTTTTAGTGATATTAACACTCATTCACACTAATTGCACATGAATTCACGTCATTACAGCTGAATTTATTTAAAGGACACAAGCATATGTTTGTTTTCATTGATTGTAACATTCATTCACAATATTTGCACATGAATCCACGTTATTACAGCTGAAACTAAGTAAAAGACATGCATTTGCTTGTTTTTAGTGATATTAACATTCATTCACACTAATTGCACAAGAAACAACGTTATTACATCTGAAACTAAGTAAATAACACATGCATTTGCTCGTTTTCAGTGATTCTAACATTCATTCACACTAATTGCACATGAATTCACGTTATTACCACTGAAACAAGGTAAAAGGCACATGCATTTGCTTGTTTTCAGTTATTCTAACGTTCATTCACACTAATTGCACACGAAACAACGTTATTACAGCTGAAACTAATTAAAAGACACATGCATTTGCTTGTTTTCAGTGATTCTAACATTCATTCACACTAAATGCACATGAATTCACGATATTACAACAGAAACTAAGTAAAAGGAAGATGCATTTGCTTGTTTTCAGTGATTCTAACATTCATCCACACAAATTGCACATGAATCCACGTTAATACAGCTGAAACTAAGTAAAAGACACATGCATTTGCTTGTTTTCAGTGATTTAACATTCATTCACACTAATTGCACATGAATCCAAACTATTACAACTGAAACTAAGTAAAAGACACATGCATTTGCTTGTTTTCAGTGATATTAAAACTCATTCACACTAATTGCACATGAATTCACGTTATTACAACTGAAACAAGGTTAAAGACACATGGGTTTGCTTGTTTTCAGTGATTCTAACGTTCATTCACACTAATTGCACATGAATCCACGTTATTACTGCTGAAACTAATTAAAAGACATGCATTTGGTTGTTTTCAGTTATATTAACGTTCATTCACAGTAATTGCATCTGAATCCACGTTATTACAGCTGAAACTAAGTAAAAGACACATGAGTTCGCTTGTTTTCAGTGATATTAACATTCATTCACACTAATTGAACATGAATCCACGTTATTACAGCTGAAACTAAATAAAAGACAGATGCATTTGCTTGTTTTCAGTGATATTAACATTCATTCACACTAACTGCACTTGAAGTCACGTTATTACAACTGAAACTAAGTAAAAGACACATGCATTTGCTTGTTTTTAGTGATACTAAAACTCATTCACACTAATTGCATCTGAATCCACGTTATTACAACTGAAACAAGGTAAAAGACACATGCATTTGCTTGTTTTCAGTGGTTCTAACGTTCATTCACACTAATTGCACATGAAACCATGTTATTACAGCTGTAACTAAGTAAAAGACACATGAATTCGCTTGTTTTCAGTGATTCTAACATTCATTCACACTAATTGAACATGAATCCACGTTATTACAGCTGAAACTAAATAAAAGACACATGCATTTGCTTGTTTTCAGTGATATTAACATTCATTCACACTAATTGCACTTGAAGTCACGTTATTACAACTGAAACTAAGTAAAAGACACATGCATTTGCTTGTTTTCAGTGATTCTAACGTTCATTCACACTAATTGCACATGAAACCATGTTATTACAGCTGAAACTAATTAAAAGACGCATGCATTTGGTTGTTTTCAGTGATTCTAACGTTCATTCACACTAATTGCACATGAATTCACGTTATTACAACTGAAACAAGGTAAAAGACACATGCATTTGCTTGTTTTCAGTGATTCTAACGTTCATTCACACTAATTGCACATGAATTCACGTTATTACAACTGAAACAAGGTAAAAGACACATGCATTTGCTTGTTTTCAGTTATTCTAACGTTCATTCACACTAATTGCACATGAAACCATGTTATTACAGCTGAAACTAATTAAAAGACGCATGCATTTGGTTGTTTTCAGTTATATTAACGTTCATTCACAGTAATTGCATCTGAATCCACGTTATTACAGCTGAAACTAAGTAAAAGACACATGAATTCGCTTGTTTTTAGTGATATTAACATTAATTCACACTAATTGAACATGAATCCACGTTATTACAGCTGAAAATAAATAAAAGACAGATGCATTTGCTTGTTTTCAGTGATATTAACATTCATTCACACTAATTGCACATGAATCCAAATTATTACAACTGAAACTAAATAAAAGACACATGCATTTGCTTGTTTTCAGTGATATTAAAACTCATTCACACTAATTGCACATGAATTCACGTTATTACAACTGAAACAAGGTAAAAGACACATGGGTTTGCTTGTTTTCAGTGATTCTAACGTTCATTCACACTAGTTGCACATGAATCCACGTTATTACAGCTGAAACTAATTAAAAGACACATGCATTTTCTGGTTTTCAGTGATTCTAACATTCATTCACATTGATTGCACATGAATTCACGTTATTACAACTGAAACTAAGTAAGACACATGGATTTGCTTGTTTTCAGTGATTCTAACGTTCATTCACACTAATTGCATCTGAATCCACGTTATTACAGCTGAAACTAAGTAAAAGACACATGCATTTGGTTGTTTTCAGTTATATTAACGTTCATTCACAGTAATTGCGTCTGAATCCACGTTATTACAGCTGTAACTAAGTAAAAGACACATGAATTCGCTTGTTTTCAGTGATATTAACATTCATTCACACTAATTGAACATGAATCCACGTTATTACAGCTGAAACTAAATAAAAGACACGTGCATTTGCTTGTTTTCAGTGATATTAACATTCATTCACACTAATTGCACTTGAAGTCACGTTATTAAAACTGAAACAAAGTAAAAGACACATGCATTTGCTTGTTTTCAGTGATATTAAAACTCATTCACACTAATTGCACATGAATTCATGTTATTACAACTGAAACAAGGTAAAAGACACATGCATTTGCTTGTTTTCAGTGGTTCTAACGTTCATTCACACTAATTGCACTTGAAGTCACGTTATTAAAACTGAAACAAAGTAAAAGACACATGCATTTGCTTGTTTTCAGTGATATTAAAACTCATTCACACTAATTGCACATGAATTCACGTTATTACAACTGAAACAAGGTAAAAGACACATGCATTTGCTTGTTTTCAGTTATATTAACGTTCATTCACAGTAATTGCATCTGAATCCACGTTATTACAGCTGAAACTAAGTAAAAGACACATGAATTCGCTTGTTTTCAGTGATATTAACATTAATTCACACTAATTGAACATGAATCCACGTTATTACAGCTGAAACTAAATAAAAGACACATGCATTTGCTTGTTTTCGGTGATATTAACATTCATTCACACTAATTGCACTTGAAGTCACGTTATTACAACTGAAACTAAGTAAAAGACACATGCATTTGCTTGTTTTCAGTGATATTAAAACTCATTCACACTAATTGCACATGAATTCACGTTATTACAACTGAAACAAGGTAAAAGACACATGCATTTGCTTGTTTTCAGTGATTCTAACGTTCATTCACACTAATTGCACATGAAACCACCTTATTACCGCTGAAACTAATTAAAAGACACATGCATTTGCTTGTTTTCAGTGATTCTAACATTCATTCATACTAATTGCACTTGAATTCACAATATTACAGCTGAAACTAAGTAAAAGACACATTCATTTGGCTGTATTCAGTTACATTAACGTTCATTCACACTAATTGCATCTGAATCCACGTTATTACAGCTGAAACTAAGTAAAAGACACATGCATTCGCTTGTTTTCAGTGATATTAACATTGAATCACACTAATTGCACATGAATTCACGTTATTACAGCTGAAACTAAGTAAAAGACACATGGATTCGCTTGTTTTCAGTGATATTAACATTCATTCACACTAATTCCACATGAAGTCACGTTATTACAACTGAAACTAAGTAAAAGACACATGCATTTGCTTGCTTTTAGTGATATTAACACTCATTTACACTAATTGCACATGAATTCATGTCATTACAGCTGAATTTATTTAAAGGACACAAGCATATGTTTGTTTTCAGTGATTCTAACGTTTATTTACACTAATTGCACATGAATTCATGTCATTACAGCTGAATTTATTTAAAGGACACAAGCATATGTTTGTTTTCATTGATTGTAACATTCATTCACAATATTTGCACATGAATCCACGTTATTACAGCTGAAACTAAGTAAAAGACATGCATTTGCTTGTTTTTAGTGATATTAACATTCATTCACACTAATTGCACAAGAAACAACGTTATTACAGCTGAAACTAAGTAAAAGACACATGCATTTGCTCGCTTCCAGTGATTCTAACATTCATTCACACTAATTGCACATGAATTCACGTTATTACAACTGAAACAAGGTAAAAGGCACATGCATTTGCTTGTTTTCAGTTATTCTAACGTTCATTCGCACTAATTGCACATGAATCCACGTTAATACAGCTGAAACTAAGTAGAAGACACACGCATTTGCTTGTTTTCAGTGATATTAAAACTCATTCACACTAATTGCACATGAATTCACGTTATTACAACTGAAACAAGGTAAAAGACACATGCATTTGCTTGTTTTCAGTGATTCTAACGTTCATTCACACTAATTGCACATGAAACCACGTTATTACAGCTGAAACTATTTAAAAGACACATGCATTTGCTTGTTTTCAGTGATTCTAACATTCATTCACACTAATTGCACTTGAATTCACAATATTACAGCTGAAACTAAGTAAAAGACACATTCATTTGGTTGTTTTCAGTTACATTAACGTTCATTCACACTAATTGCATCTGACTCCACGTTATTACAGCTGAAACTAAGTAAAAGACACATGCATTCGCTTGTTTTCAGTGATATTAACATTCATTCACACTAATTGCACATGAAGTCACGTTATTACAACTGAAACTAAGTAAAAGACACATGCATTTGCTTTCTTTTAGTGATATTAACACTCATTCACACTAATTGCACATGAATTCACGTCATTACAGCTGAATTTATTTAAAGGACACAAGCATATGTTTGTTTTCATTGATTGTAACATTCATTCACAATATTTGCACATGAATCCACGTTATTACAGCTGAAACTAAGTAAAAGACACATGAATTCGCTTGTTTTCAGTGATATTAACATTAATTCACACTAATTGAACATGAATCCACGTTATTACAGCTGAAACTAAATAGAAGACACATGCATTTGCTTGTTTTCAGTGATATTAACATTCATTCACACTAATTGCACTTGAAGTCACGTTATTACAACTGAAACTAAGTAAAAGACACATGCATTTGCTTGTTTTCAGTGATATTAAAACTCATTCACACTAATTGCACATGAATTCACGTTATTACAACTGAAACAAGGTAAAAGACACATGCATTTGCTTGTTTTCAGTGATTCTAACGTTCATTCACACTAATTGCACATGAAACCACGTTATTACAGCTGAAACTATTTAAAAGACACATGCATTTGCTTGTTTTCAGTGATTCTAACATTCATTCACACTAATTGCACTTGAATTCACAATATTACAGCTGAAACTAAGTAAAAGACACATTCATTTGGTTGTTTTCAGTTACATTAACGTTCATTCACACTAATTGCATCTGACTCCACGTTATTACAGCTGAAACTAAGTAAAAGACACATGCATTCGCTTGTTTTCAGTGATATTAACATTCATTCACACTAATTCCACATGAAGTCACGTTATTACAACTGAAACTAAGTAAAAGACACATGCATTTGCTTGCTTTTAGTGATATTAACACTCATTTACACTAATTGCACATGAATTCATGTCATTACAGCTGAATTTATTTAAAGGAAACAAGCATATGTTTGTTTTCATTGATTGTAACATTCATTCACAATATTTGCACATGAATCCACGTTATTACAGCTGAAACTAAGTAAAAGACCTGCATTTGCTTGTTTTTAGTGATATCAACATTCATTCACACTAATTGCACAAGAAACAACGTTATTACAGCTGAAACTAAGTAAAAGACACATGCATTTGCTCGTTTCCAGTGATTCTAACATTCATTCACACTAATTGCACATGAATTCACGTTATTACAACTGAAACAAGGTAGAAGGCACATGCATTTGCTTGTTTTCAGTTATTCTAGCGTTCATTCACACTAATTGCACACGAAACCACGTTATTACAGCTGAAACTAATTAAAAGACACATGCATTTGCTTGTTTTCAGTGATTCTAACATTCATTCACACTAAATGCACATGAATTCACGATATTACAACTGAAACTAAGTAAAAGGAACATGCATTTGCTTGTTTTCAGTGATTCTAACATTCATCCACACAAATTGCACATGAATCCACGTTAATACAGCTGAAACTAAGTAAAAGACACATGCATTTGCTTGTTTTCAGTGATTTAACATTCATTCACACTAATTGCACACGAATCCACGTTATTACAGCTGAAACTAAGTAAAAGACACCTGCCTTTGCTTGTTTTCATTGATTGTAACATTCATTCACATTAATTGCACATGAATCCAAATAATTACAACTGAAACTAAGTAAAAGACACATGCATTTGCTTGTTTTCAGTGATATTAAAACTCATTCACACTAATTCCACATGAAGTCACGTTATTACAACTGAAACTAAGTAGAAGACACATGCATTTGCTTGTTTTCAGTGATTTAACATTCATTCACACTAATTGCACACGAATCCACGTTATTACAGCTGAAACTAAGTAAAAGACGCATGCATTTGCTTGTTTTCAGTGATTTAACATTCATTCACACTAATTGCACTTGAAGTCACGTTATTACAACTGAAACTAAGTAAAAGACACATGCATTTGCTTGTTTTCAGTGATATTAAAACTCATTCACACTAATTGCACATGAATTCACGTTATTACAACTGAAACAAGGTAAAAGACACATGCATTTGCTTGTTTTCAGTGATTCTAACGTTCATTCACACTAATTGCACATGAAACCACGTTATTACAGCTGAAACTATTTAAAAGACACATGCATTTGCTTGTTTTCAGTGATTCTAACATTCATTCACACTAATTGCACTTGAATTCACAATATTACAGCTGAAACTAAGTAAAAGACACATTCATTTGGTTGTTTTCAGTTACATTAACGTTCATTCACACTAATTGCATCTGACTCCACGTTATTACAGCTGAAACTAAGTAAAAGACACATGCATTCGCTTGTTTTCAGTGATATTAACATTCATTCACACTAATTCCACATGAAGTCACGTTATTACAACTGAAACTAAGTAAAAGACACATGCATTTGCTTGCTTTTAGTGATATTAACACTCATTTACACTAATTGCACATGAATTCATGTCATTACAGCTGAATTTATTTAAAGGAAACAAGCATATGTTTGTTTTCATTGATTGTAACATTCATTCACAATATTTGCACATGAATCCACGTTATTACAGCTGAAACTAAGTAAAAGACCTGCATTTGCTTGTTTTTAGTGATATCAACATTCATTCACACTAATTGCACAAGAAACAACGTTATTACAGCTGAAACTAAGTAAAAGACACATGCATTTGCTCGTTTCCAGTGATTCTAACATACATTCACACTAATTGCACATGAATTCACGTTATTACAACTGAAACAAGGTAGAAGGCACATGCATTTGCTTGTTTTCAGTTATTCTAACGTTCATTCACACTAATTGCACACGAAACCACGTTATTACAGCTGAAACTAATTAAAAGACACATGCATTTGCTTGTTTTCAGTGATTCTAACATTCATTCACACTAAATGCACATGAATTCACGATATTACAACTGAAGCTAAGTAAAAGGAACATGCATTTGCTTGTTTTCAGTGATTCTAACATTCATCCACACAAATTGCACATGAATCCACGTTAATACAGCTGAAACTAAGTAAAAGACACATGCATTTGCTTGTTTTCAGTGATTTAACATTCATTCACACTAATTGCACACGAATCCACGTTATTACAGCTGAAACTAAGTAAAAGACACCTGCCTTTGCTTGTTTTCATTGATTGTAACATTCATTCACATTAATTGCACATGAATCCAAATAATTACAACTGAAACTAAGTAAAAGACACATGCATTTGCTTGTTTTCAGTGATATTAAAACTCATTCACACTAATTCCACATGAAGTCACGTTATTACAACTGAAACTAAGTAGAAGACACATGCATTTGCTTGTTTTCAGTGATTTAACATTCATTCACACTAATTGCACACGAATCCACGTTATTACAGCTGAAACTAAGTAAAAGACGCATGCATTTGCTTGTTTTCAGTGAATTAACATTCATTCACACTAATTGCACTTGAAGTCACGTTATTACAACTGAAACTAAGTAAAAGACACATGCATTTGCTTGTTTTCAGTGATATTAAAACTCATTCACACTAATTGCACATGAATTCACGTTATTACAACTGAAACAGGTAAAAGACACAAGCATTTGCTTGTTTTCAGTGATTCTAACGTTCATTCACACTAATTGCACATGAAACCACGTTATTACAGCTGAAACTAATTAAAAGACACATGCATTTGCTTGTTTTCAGTGATTCTAACATTCATTCACACTAATTGCACTTGAATTCACAATATTACAGCTGAAACTAAGTAAAAGACACATTCATTTGGTTGTTTTCAGTTACATTAACGTTCATTCACACTAATTGCATCTGAATCCACGTTATTACAGCTGAAACTAAGTAAAAGACACATGCATTCGCTTGTTTTCAGTGATATTAACATTGAATAACACTAATTGCACATGAATTCACGTTATTACAGCTGAAACTAAGTAAAAGACACATGCATTTGCTTGTTTTCAGTGATATTAACATTCATTCACACTAATTCCACATGAAGTCACGTTATTACAACTGAAACTAAGTAAAAGACACATGCATTTGCTTGCTTTTAGTGATATAAACACTCATTTACACTAATTGCACATGAATTCATGTCATTACAGCTGAATTTATTTAAAGGAAACAAGCATATGTTTGTTTTCATTGATTGTAACATTCATTCACAATATTTGCACATGAATCCACGTTATTACAGCTGAAACTAAGTAAAAGACATGCATTTGCTTGTTTTTAGTGATATTAACATTCATTCACACTAATTGCACAAGAAACAACGTTATTACAGCTGAAACTAAGTAAAAGACACATGCATTTGCTCGTTTCCAGTGATTCTAACATTCATTCACACTAATTGCACACGAATCCACGTTATTACAGCTGAAACTAAGTAAAAGACGCATGCATTTGCTTGTTTTCAGTGATTTAACATTCATTCACACTAATTGCACTTGAAGTCACGTTATTACAACTGAAACTAAGTAAAAGACACATGCATTTGCTTGTTTTCAGTGATATTAAAACTCATTCACACTAATTGCACATGAATTCACGTTATTACAACTGAAACAAGGTAAAAGACACATGCATTTGCTTGTTTTCAGTGATTCTAACGTTCATTCACACTAATTGCACATGAAACCACGTTATTACAGCTGAAACTAATTAAAAGACACATGCATTTGCTTGTTTTCAGTGATTCTAACATTCATTCACACTAATTGCACTTGAATTCACAATATTACAGCTGAAACTAAGTAAAAGACACATTCATTTGGTTGTTTTCAGTTACATTAACGTTCATTCACACTAATTGCATCTGAATCCACGTATTACAGCTGAAACTAAGTAAAAGACACATGCATTCGCTTGTTTTCAGTGATATTAACATTGAATAACACTAATTGCACATGAATTCACGTTATTACAGCTGAAACTAAGTAAAAGACACATGCATTTGCTTGTTTTCAGTGATATTAACATTCATTCACACTAATTCCACATGAAGTCACGTTATTACAACTGAAACTAAGTAAAGACACATGCATTTGCTTGCTTTAGTGATATAAACACTCATTTACACTAATTGCACACGAATTCATGTCATTACAGCTGAATTTATTTAAAGGAAACAAGCATATGTTTGTTTTCATTGATTGTAACATTCATTCACAATATTTGCACATGAATCCACGTTATTACAGCTGAAACTAAGTAAAAGACATGCATTTGCTTGTTTTTAGTGATATTAACATTCATTCACACTAATTGCACAAGAAACAACGTTATTACAGCTGAAACTAAGTAAAAGACACATGCATTTGCTCGTTTCCAGTGATTCTAAAATTCATTCACACTAATTGCACATGAATTCACGTTATTACAACTGAAACAAGGTAGAAGGCACATGCATTTGCTTGTTTTCAGTTATTCTAACGTTCATTCACACTAATTGCACACGAAACCACGTTATTACAGCTGAAACTAATTAAAAGACACATGCATTTGCTTGTTTTCAGTGATTCTAACATTCATTCACACTAAATGCACATGAATTCACGATATTACAACTGAAACTAAGTAAAAGGAACATGCATTTGCTTGTTTTCAGTGATTCTAACATTCATCCACACAAATTGCACATGAATCCACGTTAATACAGCTGAAACTAAGTAAAAGACACATGCATTTGCTTGTTTTCAGTGATTTAACATTCATTCACACTAATTGCACACGAATCCACGTTATTACAGCTGAAACTAAGTAAAAGACACCTGCCTTTGCTTGTTTTCATTGATTGTAACATTCATTCACATTAATTGCACATGAATCCAAATTATTACAACTGAAACTAAGTAAAAGACACATGCATTTGCTTGTTTTCAGTGATATTAAAACTCATTCACACTAATTCCACATGAACTTACGTTATTACAACTGAAACTAAGTAAAAGACACATGCATTTGCTTGCTTTTAGTGATATTAACACTCATTTACACTAATTGCACATGAATTCATGTCATTACAGCTGAAATTATTTAAAGGAAACAAGCATATGTTTGTTTTCATTGATTGTAACATTCATTCACAATATTTGCACATGAATCCACGTTATTACAGCTGAAACTAAGTAAAAGACATGCATTTGTTTGTTTTTAGTGATATTAACATTCATTCACACTAATTGCACAAGAAACAACGTTATTACAGCTGAAATTAAGTAAAAGGAACATGCATTTGCTTGTTTTCAGTGATTCTAACATTCATCCAAACAAATTGCACATGAATCTACGTTAATACAGCTGAAAGTAAGTAAAAGACACATGCATTTGCTTGTTTTCAGTGATTTAACATTCATTCACACTAATTGCACACGAATCCACATAATTACAGCTGAAACTAAGTAAAAGACGCATGCATTTGCTTGTTTTCAGTGATTTAACATTCATTCACATTAATTGCACATGAATCCACGTTATTAAAGCTGAAACTAAGTAAAAGACACCTGCCTTTGCTTGTTTTCATTGATTGTAACATCCATTCACATTAATTGCACATGAATCCAAATTATTACAACTGAAACTAAGTAAAAGACACATGCATTTGCTTGTTTTCAGTGATATTAAAACTCATTCACACTAATTCCACATGAAGTCACGTTATTACAACTGAAACGAAGTAAAAGACACATGCATTTGCTTGCTTTTAGTGATATTAACACTCATTCACACTAATTCCACATGAAGTCACGTTATTACAACTGAAACTAAGTAAAAGACACATGCATTTGCTTGCTTTTAGTGATATTAACACTCATTTATCATTTAACACTCGTTATTACAGCTGAAACTAAGTAAAAGACATGCATTTGCTTGTTTTTAGTGATATTAACATTCATTCTTACTAATTGCACAAGAAACAACGTTATTACAGCTGAAACTAAGTAAAAGACACATGCATTTGCTCGTTTCCAGTGATTCTAACATTCATTCACACTAATTGCACATGAATTCACGTTATTACAACTGAAACAAGGTAAAAGGCACATGCATTTGCTTGTTTTCAGTTATTCTAACGTTCATTCACACTAATTGCACACGAAACCACGTTATTACAGCTGAAACTAATTAAAAGACACATGCATTTGCTTGTTTTCAGTGATTCTAACATTCATTCACACTAAATGCACATGAATTCACGATATTACAACTGAAACTAAGTAAAAGGAACATGCATTTGCTTGTTTTCAGTGATTCTAACATTCATCCACACAAATTGCACATGAATCCACGTTAATACAGCTGAAACTAAGTAAAAGACACATGCATTTGCTTGTTTTCAGTGATTTAACATTCATTCACACTAATTGCACACGAATCCACGTTATTACAGCTGAAACTAAGTAAAAGACACTTGCCTTTGCTTGTTTTCATTGATTTTAACATTCATTCACATTAATTGCACATGAATCCAAATTATTACAACTGAAACTAAGTAAAAGACACATGCATTTGCTTGTTTTCAGTGATATTAAAACTCATTCACACTAATTGCACATGAATTCACGTTATTACAACTGAAACAAGGTAAAAGACACATGGGTTTGCTTGTTTTCATTGATTGTAACATTCATTCACATTAATTGCCCATGAATCCAAATTATTACAACTGAAACTAAGTAAAAGACATATGCATTTGCTTGTTTTCAGTGATATTAAAACTCATTCACACTAATTGCACATGAATTCACGTTATTACAACTGAAACAAGGTAAAAGACACATGCATTTGCTTGTTTTCAGTGGTTCTAACGTTCATTCACACTAATTGCACATGAAACCATGTTATTACAGCTGAAACTAATTAAAAGACCCATGCATTTGCTTGTTTTCAGTGATTCTAACATTCATTCACACTAAATGCACATGAATTCACGATATTACAACTGAAACTAAGTAAAAGGAACATGCATTTGCTTGTTTTCAGTGATTCTAACATTCATCCAAACAAATTGCACATGAATCCACGTTAATACAGCTGAAAGTAAGTAAAAGACACCTGCCTTTGCTTGTTTTCATTGATTGTAACATTCATTCACATTAATTGCACATGAATCCAAATTATTACAACTGAAACTAAGTAAAAGACACATGCTTTTGCTTGTTTTCAGTGATATTAAAACTCATTCACACTAATTCCACATGAAGTCACGTTATTACAACTGAAACGAAGTAAAAGACACATGCATTTGCTTGCTTTTAGTGATATTAACACTCATTCACACTAATTCCACATGAAGTCACGTTATTACAACTGAAACTAAGTAAAAGACACATGCATTTGCTTGCTTTTAGTGATATTAACACTCATTTATCATTTAACACTCGTTATTACAGCTGAAACTAAGTAAAAGACACGCATTTGCTTGTTTTTAGTGATATTAACATTCATTCACACTAATTGCACAAGAAACAACGTTATTACAGCTGAAACTAAGTAAAAGACACATGCATTTGCTCGTTTCCAGTGATTCTAACATTCATTCACACTAATTGCACATGAATTCACGTTATTACAACTGAAACAAGGTAAAAGGCACATGCATTTGCTTGTTTTCAGTTATTCTAACGTTCATTCACACTAATTGCACACGAAACCACGTTATTACAGCTGCAACTAATTAAAAGACACATGCATTTGCTTGTTTTCAGTGATTCTAACATTCATTCACACTAAATGCACATGAATTCACGATATTACAACTGAAACTAAGTAAAAGGAACATGCATTGCTTGTTTCAGTGATTCTAACATTCATCCACACAAATTGCAACATGAATCCACGTTAATACAGCTGAAAACTAAGTAAAGACACATGCATTTGCTTGTTTTCCAGTGATTTAAACATTCATTCACACTAATTGCACACGAATCCACGTTATTACAGCTGAAACTAAGTAAAAGACACCTGCCTTTGCTTGTTTTCATTGATTTTAACATTCATTCACATTAATTGCACATGAATCCAAATTATTACAACTGAAACTAAGTAAAAGACACATGCATTTGCTTGTTTTCAGTGATATTAAAACTCATTCACACTAATTGCACATGAATTCACGTTATTACAACTGAACACAAGTAGAAGGCACATGCATTTGCTTGTTTTCAGTTATTCTAACATTCATTCACACTAATTGCACACGAAATCCTTTATTACAGCTGAAACTAATTAAAAGACACATGCATTTGCTTGTTTTCAGTGATTCTAACATTCATTCACACTAAATGCACATGAATTCACGATATTACAACTGAAACTAAGTAAAAGAACATGCATTTGCTTGTTTTCAGTGATTCTAACATTCATCCACACAAATGCACATGAATCCACGTTAATTACAGCTGAAACTAAGTAAAAGACACTGCATTTGCTTGTTTTCAGTGATTTAACATTCATTCACACTAATTGCACACGAATCCACGTTATTACAGCTGAAACTAAGTAAAGAACCTGCTTTGCTTGTTTTCATTGATTGTAACATTCATTCACATTAATTGCACATGAATCCAAATTATTACAACTGAAACTAAGTAAAAGACACATGCATTTGCTTGTTTTCAGTGATATTAAAACTCATTCACACTAATTCCACATGAACTTACGTTATTACAACTGAAACTAAGTAAAGACACATGCATTTGCTTGCTTTTAGTGATATTAACACTCATTACACTAATTGCACATGAATTCATGTCATTACAGCTGAAATTATTTAAAAAGGAAACAAGCAATGTTTGTTTCATTGATTGTAACATTCATTCACAATATTGCCATGAATCCACGTTATTACAGCTGAAACTAAGTAAAAGACATGCATTTGTTTGTTTTTAGTGATATTAACTTCATTCACACTAATTGCACAAGAAACACGTTATTACAGCTGAAATTAAGTAAAAAACATGCATTTGCTTGTTTTCAGTGATTCTAACATTCATCCAAACAAATTGCACATGAAATCTACGTTAATACAGCTGAAAGTAAGTAAAAGACACATGCATTGTTTTCAGTGATTTAACATTCATTCACACTAATTGCACACGAATCCACATAATTACAGCTGAAACTAAGTAAGACGCATGATTTGCTTGTTTTCAGTGATTTAACATTCATTCACATTAATTGCACATGAATCCACGTTATTAAAGCTGAACTAAGTAAAGACACCTGCTTTGCTTGTTTTCATTGATTGTAACATCCATTCACATTATTGCACATGAATCCAAATTATTACAACTGAAACTAAGTAAAAGAACATGCATTTGCTTGTTTCAGTGATATAAAACTCATTCACACTAATTCACATGAAGTCACGTTATTACAACTGAAACGAAGTAAAAGACACATGCATTTGCTTGCTTTTTGATATTAACACTCATTCACACTAATTCCACATGAAGTCACGTTATTACAACTGAAACTAAGTAAAAGACACATGCATTTGCTTGCTTTTAGTGATATTAACACTCATTTATCATTTAACACTCGTTATTACAGCTGAAACTAAGTAAAAGACATGCATTTGCTTTTTTAGTGATATTAACACATTCTTACTAATTGCACAAGAAACAACGTTATTACAGCTGAAACTAAGTAAAAGACACATGCATTTGCTCGTTTTCAGTGATTCTAACATTCATTCACACTAATTGCACATGAATTCACGTTATACAACTGAAACAAGGTAAAAGGCACATGCATTTGCTTGTTTTCAGTTATTCTAACGTTCATTCACACTAATTGCACACGAAACCACGTTATTACAGCTGAAACTAATTAAAAGACACATGCATTTGCTTGTTTTCAGTGATTCTAACATTCATTCACACTAAATGCACATGAATTCACGATATTACAACTGAAACTAAGTAAAAGGAACATGCATTTGCTTGTTTTCAGTGATTCTAACATTCATTCCACACAAATGCACATGAATCCACGTTAATTACAGCTGAAACTAAGTAAAAGACACATGCATTTGCTTGTTTTCAGTGATTAACATTCATTCACACTAATTGCACACGAATCC
>RQOL01000301.1:0-45487 GCA_013076295.1 Sanderia malayensis
CATACCAATTTGCACCCTTATTGACCCCCAGGAAAAAAGCCTTTGAGTGGCAACGCCCGCTCCTTTGATCCCATTGTTCGGTCGAACGTCGATTGTTCACCAAACAATAGCCCATTGTTTAGAGTCGGCGGGTCACGTGTCGACGTAGATTATATATTAGAGACTAGCCAGGGGCCCGGTCGCTACGCTCCCTCCCCGGAGTCCATCAAGCTCAAAAAGCTTAATGTGGTTGGCGGCTTCGCGCCCTGCATTCGCTCCCGCTCATGCCCATACTTACATACATACATACATACCTACCTACATACATACATACATACATACATACATACATACATACAAACATACATACATACATACATACAAACATACATACATACATACATACATACATGGGCCGGGTTCGGTCGCTTCGCTCCCTCCCCGGAGCCCGTCAAATAAACAAAGCTTAATCTGGTTGGCGCGCTTCGTGCGCTGCATTCGCTACCGCTCATGCCCATACATACATACATACATACATACATACATGGGCCGGGTTCGGTTGCTTCGCTCCCTCCCCGGAGCCCGTCAAGTAAACAAAGCTTAATATGGTTGGCGCGCTTCGCGCGCTGCATTCGCTACCGCTCATACCCATACATACATACATACATACATACATACATACCCTACAAAACATACCCTCCAATGAATACCCTACAATACATACCCTACACTACAGACCCTACAATACATACCCTACAATACGTACCCTACAATACATACCCTACAATACAAACCCTACAATACATACCCTACAATACAAACCCTACAATACATACCCTACAATACATACCCTACAATACATACCCTACAATACATACCCTACAATACATACCATACAATACATACCCTACAATACATACCCTACAATACATACCCTACTATACATACCCTACAATACATACCCTGCAATACATACCTACTTTACATACCCTACAATACATACCCTACAATACATACCCTACAATACATACCTTACAATACATACTCTACAATACAAACCCTACAATACATACCCTACAATACATACCCTACAATACATACCCTACAATACATGCCCTACAATACATACCCTACATAAACATACCACTATATATACCCTAAAATACATACCCTACAATACATACCCTACAATACATACCTACAATGCATACCCTACATAACATACCGTACTATTCATGCCCTACAATACATACCCTACATTACATACCCTGCAATACAAACCCTACCATACATACCCTACATAACATACCCCACCATACATACCCTACAATACAAACCCTACAATACATACCCTACAATACATACCCTACAATACATACCCTACAATACATACCCTACAATACATACCCTACAATACATACCCTACAATACATACCCTACGATACATTCCCTACATACATACTACCTACAATACATAACCTACAATACATAACCTACACTACATACCCTACATAACATACCCCACCATACATACCCTACAATACAAACCCAACAATACATACCCTACAATACATACCCTACAATAAATACCCTACAATACATACCCTACAATACATACCCTACATACATACCCTACAATACCTACCCTACAATACAAACCTACAATAAATACCTACAATACATACCTTACAATACATACCCTATAATACATACCCTACAATACATACCCTACAATACATACCCTACAATACATACCCTACAATACATAACCTACAATACATAACTTACAATACATACCCTACAATACAAACCCTACAATACATACCCTACACTACATACCCTACAATACATACCCTACAATACATACCCTACAATACATACCATACAATACATACCCTACAATACAAACCCTACAATACATACCCTACAATACATACCCTACAATACATACCCTACAATACATAACTTACAATACATACCCTACAATACATACCCTACAATACATACCCTACAATACATACCATACAATACATACCCTACAATACATACCCTACAATACATACCCTAGAATACATACCCTACGATACATACCCTACAATATATACCCTACAATAAATACCCTACAATACATACCCTACAATAAATACCATACAATACATACCCTACAATAAATACCCTACAATGCATACCCTACAACACATACCCTACGATACATACCCTACAATACATACCCTACGATACATACCCTACAATACATACCCTACAATAAATACCCTACAATACATACCCTACAATACATACCCTACATACATACCCTACGATACAAACCCTACAATACATACCCTACAATACATACCCTACATACATACCCTACAATACATACCCTACATACATACCCTACAATACATACCCTACAATACAAACCCTACAATAAATACCCTACAATAAATACCCTACAATACATACCCTACAACACATACCCTACAATACATACCCAACAACACATACCCCACATAACATACCCTACAATAAATACCCTACAATACATACCCTACAATAAATACCTTACAATACATACCCTACAATAAATACCCTACAATACATACCCTACATAACATACCCTACTATACATACCCTACAATACATACCCTACAAAAAATACCATACAATACATACCCTACAATAAATACCCTACAATACATACCCTACACTACATACCATACATACATACCCTACAATACAAACCCTACAATAAATACCCTACAATACATACCCTACAATACATAACCTACAATACAAACCCTACAATACATAACCTACAATACATACCCTACAATACATACCCTACAATACATAACCTACAATACAAACCTACAATACATAACCTACAATACATACCCTACAATACATACCCTACAATACATAACCTACAATACATACCCTACAATACATGCCCTACATAACATACCCTACAATACATACCATACAATACATAACCTACAATACAAACCCTACAATACATACCCTACAATGCACACCCTACAATACCAACCCTACAATACATACCCTACAATACATACCCTACAATACATAACCTACAATACAAACCCTACAATACATACCCTACAATACATACCCTACAATACATAACCTACAATACATACCCTACAATACATGCCCTACATAACATACCCT
Organism: Sanderia malayensis; assembly: GCA_013076295.1. Lineage (NCBI taxonomy): Eukaryota > Metazoa > Cnidaria > Scyphozoa > Semaeostomeae > Pelagiidae > Sanderia > Sanderia malayensis. The sequence continues at coordinate 3,175 of RQOL01000301.1, forward strand.
ACAATACATACCATACAATACATAACCTACAATACAAACCCTACAATACATACCCTATAAAACATGCCCTACATAACATACCCTACAATACATACCCTACAATACAGACCCTACAATAAATACCTTACAATACATACCCTACAATAGATACCCTACAATACATACCCTACATAACATACCCTACTATACATACCCTACAATACATACCCTACAACAAATACCATACAATACATACCCTACAATAAATACCCTACAATACATACCCTACAATACATACCATACATACATACCCTACAATACAAACCCTACAATAAATACCCTACAATACATACCCTACAATAAATACCCTACAATAAATACCCTACAATAAATACCCCACAATAAATACCCTACAGTACATACCAGACGATACATACCCTACGATACATACCCTACAATACATACCCTACAATACATACCATACAATACATACCCTACAATACATACCCTACAACACATACCCTACATAACATACCCTACAATACATTCCCTACAATACATACCTTACAATACATACCCTACGATACATACCCTACGATACATACCCTACAATACATACCCTACAATACATACCCTAGAATACATACCCTACGATACATACCCTACAATACATACCCTACAATAAATACCCTACAATACATACCCTACAATAAATACCATACAATACATACCCTACAATAAATACCCTACAATACATACCCTACAATACATACCCTACATACATACCCTACAATACCTACCCTACAATACAAACCCTACAATAAATACCCTACAATACATACCTTACAATACATACCCTATAATACATACCCTACAATACATACCCTACAATACATACCCTACAATACATACCCTACAATACATAACCTACAATACATAACTTACAATACATACCCTACAAAACATGCCCTACATAACATACCCTACAATACATACCATACAATACATAACCTACAATACAAACCCTACAATACATACCCTACAATGCATACCCTACAATACAAACCCTACAATACATACCCTACAATACATACCCTACAATACAAACCTACAATACAAACCCTACAATACATACCCTACAATACATACCCTACAATACATAACCTACAATACATACCCTACAATACATGCCCTACATAACATACCCTACAATACATACCATACAATACATAACCTACAATACAAACCCTACAATACATACCCTACAATGCATACCCTACAATACAAACCCTACAATACATACCCTACAATACATACCCTGCAATACATAACCTACAATACAAACCCTACAATACATAACCTACAATACATACCCTACAATACATACCCTACAATACATAACCTACAATACATACCCTACAATACATGCCCTACATAACATACCTACAATACATACCATACAATACATAACCTACAATACAAACCCTACAATACATACCCTACAATGCATACCCTACAATACAAACCCTACAATACATACCCTACTATACATACCCTACAATACATACCCTACATACATACCCTACAATACATACCCTACAATACATACCCTACAATACATACCCTACAATACATACCCTACATACATACCCTACAATACATACCCTACAATACAAACCCTACATTAAATACCCTACAATAAATACCCTACAATACATACCCTACAACACATACCCTACATAACATACCCTACAATACATACCCTACAATACATACCCTACAATAATACCTACAATACATACCCTACAATAAATACCCTACAATACATACCCTACATAACATACCCTACTATACATACCCTACAATACATACCCTACAATAAATACCATACAATACATACCCTACAATAAATACCCTACAATACATACCCTACAATACATACCCTACAATACATACCCTACATACATACCCTACGATACAAACCCTACAATAAATACCCTACAATACATACCCTACAATAAATACCCTACAATAAATACCCTACAATAAATACCCCACAATAAATACCCTACAATACATACCCTACGATACATACCCTACGATACATACCCTACAATACATACCCTACAATACATACCTTACAATACATACCCTACAATACATACCCTACAACACATACCCTACATAACCTACCCTACAATACATACCCTACAATACATACCTTACAATACATACCCTACGATACATACCCTACGATACATACCCTACAATACATACCCTACAATACATACCCTAGAATACATACCCTACGATACTTACCCTACAATATATACCCTACAATAAATACCCTACAATACATACCCTACAATAAATACCATACAATACATACCCTACAATAAATACAAATACATACCCTACAATACATACCCTACATACATACCCTACAATACCTACCCTACAATACAAACCCTACAATAAATACCCTATAATACATACCTTACAATACATACCCTATAATACATACCCTACAATACATACCCTACAATACATACCCTACAATACATACCCTACAATACATAACCTACAATACATAACTTTCAATACATACCCTACAATACATACCCTACAATACATACCCTACACTACATACCCTACAATACATACCCTACAATACATACCCTACAATACATACCATACAATACATACCCTACAATACAAACCCTACAATACATACCCTACAATACATACCCTACAATACATACCCTACAATACATAACTTACAATACATACCCTACAATACATACCCTACAATACATACCCTACAATACATACCCTACAATACATACCATACAATACATACCCTAAATACAAACCCTACAATACATACCCTACAATACATACCCTACAATGCATATCCTACAATACATACCTTACAATAATACCCTACAATACATACCCTACAATACATACCCTACAATGCATACCCTACAATACATACCTTACAATACATACCCTACAATACATACCTTACAATACATACCCTACAATGCATACCCTAAAATGCATACCCTACAATACACACGAGCCACATTTCTAAAGAAAGTAAATGTGGGAGGTCGAATCTTCCCCCCTACCCAGCGACCGCCTCGCGCCCACGCTGCCCCTGAAAGCCGCTTCTGAAGTTGATAGCTTCAGTGTGAAGTTTGAAAAAAAAAAGTTGCCTTCAAAATTTAATCAATCCTGAAAATTTATACTCAATCTGTAATAAAATTATATCAACTGTAGCTAAGAAACAGCGAATCCGATAAATATATTCACACTTCTTAACAGTGTTGTTTTGAATTTTAAGAGAGTATTTAGTGCAGCCAACACAAAAGTGGTGAAAAAATTTATTCATCAGCCAACTATAAAAACACAAAATTTCCCCTAACTTGGTCAAAATTTGTCCATTTTAAACTCAAATTACACCACAGGGAACTGATACCTTGGCGAATAAGTATCGAAAGTACTTGGGTGCATTTGAAATGCTTTTCGCAATTTTTAGTTGTACATTTTTGATGTCCAGACATGATTTTGTTGATCAAAAATAGCCTGAAATCAAACCCGTGAAAAAAATAGCATTTAAAAACACGATTCACCAACTTTCAAATTAATTAACGTGGCCAATTTTGTCCTACACACCCCACGAAATATCAACATGAAGCTAATAGCTTGGCGAACATTTATCGAAAGTATTTGGGTGAAAAAAACAAAGTTTTGGCAGATTAAAAATTAATTTTCCTAAATGCAAAACACACACGTGTTGCTTGAAAATTTCGTGTTTTTCAGCAAAATCCAAACTCGGCTAAAAACTGTCCAAAAACAGAGGAAAATCAACAAAACAAAAAAAAACAAAGCCATATAACTTTAGTTCTTGTGTAAATAAACAGTTATCGAAAGTTTAAATGGAGAAAATCGGCCCAGAACGACCCGAGAAAATCAAAATTGTCTTCGTGTTTTGGTTAGGCCCCTCGAGCCGAAAGAAATACGTGAGGTGAAACAAAACAAACTCGTGCTATTAAAGCCAAAAACAATTGAATAAAGAAATACCTTGAAAATAATTGTCCACCAATTGTCTCCACAGGTCTTGACAACAATTGACACGTCTTTACAATTGATTTCCGGCAGGTATTTACGTTTAAACCCGAGCAACTTGCCGCCCGTTCAACGAAAAAAACACGTGCTTCTCCTTGCTCGTTTTGCATCTCATTAACTCGGTCCTCGGAACTTTCTAGAAAGTCGGAACACAAAATGGGCCATAACTCCCGAACCGTTTGGAGTAGAAATTAGCGGAAAGCTTTATTGTGATCAGCGCAATGCAGCGATCTTTTCTATACCCATTTCCACCCTTATTGACTCGCAGGAAAAAAGCCTTTTTGATCACAACGAAATTCCTTTGATCCCATTGTTTGGTCGAACGTCGATTGTTCAAAAGACAATGGGCATTGTGCACAGTCGGCGGGTCACGTGTGATCGTAGAATAGTATATATAGACTAGCCGGGGGCCCGGTCGCTACGCTCCCTCCCCGGAGTCCATCAAGCTCAAAAAGCTTAATGTGGTTGGCGCGCTTCGTGCGCTGCATTCGCTCCCGCTCATGCCCATACTTACATACATACATACATACCTACCTACATACATACATACATACATACATACATACATACATACAAACATACATACATACATACATACAAACATACATACATACATACATACATACATGGGCCGGGTTCGGTCGCTTCGCTCCCTCCCCGGAGCCCGTCAAATAAACAAAGCTTAATCTGGTTGGCGCGCTTCGCGGGCTGCATTCGCTACCGCTCATGCCCATACATACATACATACATACATACATACATACCCTACAATACATACCCTACACTACAGACCCTACAATACATACCCTACAATACGTACCCTACAATACATACCCTACAATACAAACCCTACAATACACACCCTACAATAAATACCCTACAATACATACCCTACAATACATACCCTACATACATACCCTACAATACCTACCCTACAATACAAACCCTACAATAAATACCCTACAATACATACCTTACAATACATAAACTATATTACATACCCTACAATACATACCCTACAATACATACCCTACAATACATACCCTACAATACATAACCTACAATACATAACTTACAATACATACCCTACAAAACATGCCCTACATAACATACCCTACAATACATACCATACAATACATAACCTACAATACAAACCCTACAATACATACCCTACAATGCATACCCTACAATACAAACCCTACAATACATACCCTACAATACATAACCTACAATACAAACCCTACAATACATACCCTACAATACATACCTACAATACATAACCTACAATACATACCCCTACAATACATGCCCTACAATAACATACCTACAATACATACCATACAATACATAACCTACAATACAAACCCTACAATACATACCCTACAAAGCATACCCTACAATACAAACCCTACAATACATACCCTACAATACATACCCTGCAATACATAACCTACAATACAAACCCTACAATACATAACCTACAATACATACCTACAATACATACCTACAATCCATAACCTACAATACATGCCCTACATAACATACCTACAATACATACCATACAATACATAACCTACAATACAACCCTACAATACATCCCTACAATGCATACCCTACAATACAAACCCTACAATACATACCCTACAATACATACCCTACAATACATACCTACATACATACCCTACAATAATACATACCCTACAATACATACCCTACAATACAACCTACAATACATACCCTACATACATACCCTACAATACATAACCTACATACAAACCCTACAATAAATACCCTACAATAAATACCCTACAATACATACCCTACAACACATACCTACATAACATACCCTACAATACATACCCTACAATACATACCCTACATTAAATACCTACAATACATACCCTACAATAAATACCCTACAATACATACCCTACATAACATACCCTACTATACATACCCTACAATACATACCCTACAATAAATACCATACAATACATACCCTACAATAAATACCCTACAATACATACCCTACAATACATACCCTACAATACATACCCTACATACATACCCTACGATACAAACCCTACAATAAATACCCTACAATACATACCCTACAATAAATACCCTACAATAAATACCCTACAATAAATACCCCACAATAAATACCCTACAATACATACCCTACGATACATACCCTACGATACATACCCTACAATACATACCCTACAATACATACCTTACAATACATACCCTACAATACATACCCTACAACACATACCCTACAACACATACCACGATACATACCTACAATACATACCCTACGATACATACCCTACAATACATACCTACAATAATACCCTACAATACATACCCTACAATACATACCCTACATACATACCCTACGATATAAACCCTACAATACATACCTACAATACATACCCTACATAACATACCACAATACATACCCTACATACATACCCTACAATACATACCCTACAATACAAACCCTACAATAAATACCCTACAATAAATACCCTACAATACATACCCTACAACACATACCCTACAATACATACCCTACAACACATACCCTACATAACATACCCTACAACAAATACCCTACAATACATACCCTACAATAAATACCTTACAATACATACCCTACAATAAATACCCTACAATACATACCCTACATAACATACCCTACTATACATACCCTACAATACATACCCTACAAAAATACCATACAATACATACCCTACAATAAATACCCTACAATACATACCCTACACTACATACCACATACATACCCTACAATACAAACCCTACAATAAATACCCTACAATACATACCCTACAATACATAACCTACAATACAAACCCTACAATACACAACCTACAATACATACCCTACAATACATACCCTACAATACATAACCTACAATACAAACCCTACAATACATAACCTACAATACATACCCTACAATACATACCCTACAATACATAACCTACAATACATACCCTACAATACATGCCCTACATAACATACCCTACAATACATACCATACAATACATAACCTACAATACAAACCCTACAATACATACCCTACAATGCACACCCTACAATACAAACCCTACAATACATACCCTACAATACATACCCTACAATACATAACCTACAATACAAACCCTACAATACATACCCTACAATACATACCCTACAATACATAACCTACAATACATACCCTACAATACATGCCCTACATAACATACCCTACAATACATACCATACAATACATAACCTACAATACAAACCCTACAATACATACCCTACAAAACATGCCCTACATAACATACCCTACAATACATACCCTACAATACAAACCCTACAATAAATACCTTACAATACATACCCTACAATAGATACCCTACAATACATACCCTACATAACATACCCTACTATACATACCCCACAATACATACCCTACAACAAATACCATACAATACATACCCTACAATAAATACCCTACAATACATACCCTACAATACATACCATACATACATACCCTACAATACAAACCCTACAATAAATACCCTACAATACATACCTTACAATAAATACCCTACAATAAATACCCTACAATAAATACCCCACAATAAATACCCTACAATACATACCAGACGATACATACCCTACGATACATACCCTACAATACATACCCTACAATACATACCATACAATACATACCCTACAATACATACCCTACAACACATACCCTACATAACATACCCTACAATACATTCCCTACAATACATACCTTACAATACATATTCTACGACACATACCCTACGATACATACCCTACAATACATACCCTACAATACATACCCTAGAATACATACCCTACGATACATACCCTACAATACATACCCTACAATAAATACCCTACAATACATACCCTACAATAAATACCATACAATACATACCCTACAATAAATACCCTACAATACATACCCTACAATACATACCCTACATACATACCCTACAATACCTACCCTACAATACAAACCCTACAATAAATACCCTACAATACATACCTTACAATACATACCCTAATACATACCCTACAATACATACCCTACAATACATAACTACAAATACCCTACAAACATCCTACATAACATACCCTACAATACATACCATACATACATATACAATACATAACTACAATACATAACTTACAATACATACCCTACAAAACATGCCCTACATAACATACCCTACAATACATACCATACAATACATAACCTACAATACAAACCCTACAATACATACCCTACAATGCATACCCTACAATACAAACCCTACAATACATACCCTACAATACATACCCTACAATACATAACCTACAATACAAACCCTACAATACATACCCTACAATACATACCCTACAATACATAACCTAACAATACATACCCTACAATACATGCCCTACATAACATACCCTACAATACATACCATACAATACATAACCTACAATACAAACCCTACAATAAATACCCTACAATGCATACCCTACAATACAAACCTACAATACATACCCTACAATACATACCCTGCAATACATAACCTACAATACAAACCCTACAATACATAACCTACAATACATACCCTACAATACATACCCTACAATACATAACCTACAATACATACCCTACAATACATGCCCTACATAACATACCCTACAATACATACCATACAATACATAACCTACAATACAAACCCTACAATACATACCCTACAATGCATACCCTACAATACAAACCCTACAATACATACCCTACAATACATACCCTACAATACATACCCTACATACATACCCTACAATACATACCCTACAATACATAATACCCTACAATACATACCCTACAATACATTACCCTACATACATACCCTACAATACATACCCTACAATACAAACCCTACAATAAATACCCTACAATAAATACCCTACAATACATACCCTACAACACATACCCTACATAACATACCCTACAATACATACCCTACAATAAATACCTTACAATACATACCCTACAATAAATACCCTACAATACATACCCTACATAACATACCCTACTATACATACCCTACAATACATGCCCCACAATAAATACCATACAATACATAACCTACAATAAATACCCTACAATACATACCCTACAATACATACCCTACAATACATACCCTACATACATACCCTACGATACAAACCCTACAATAAATACCCTACAAATACATACCCTACAATAAATACCCTACAATAAATACCCTACATAAATACCCCACAATAAATACCCTACAATACATACCCTACGATACATACCCTACGATACATACCCTACAATACATACCCTACAATACATACCTTACAATACATACCCTACAATACATACCCTACAACACATACCCTACATAACCTACCCTACAATACATACCCTACAATACATACCTTACAATACATACCCTACGATACATACCCTACGATATATACCCTACAATACATACCCTACAATACATACCCTAGAATACATACCCTACGATACATACCCTACAATATATACCCTACAATAAATACCCTACAATACATACCCTACAATAAATACCATACAATACATACCCTACAATAAATACCCTACAATACATACCCTACAATACATACCCTACATACATACCCTACAATACCTACCCACAATACAACCCTACAATAAATACCCTACAATACATACCTTACAATACATACCCTATAATACATACCCTACAATACATACCCTACAATACATACCCTACAATACATACCCTACAATACATAACCTACAATACATAACTTACAATACATACCCTACAATACATACCCTACAATACATACCCTACACTACATACCCTACAATACATACCCTACAATACATACTCTACAATACATACCATACAATACATACCCTACAATACAAACCCTACAATACATACCCTACAATACATACCCTACAATACATACCCTACAATACATAACTTACAATACATACCCTACAATACATACCCTACAATACATGCCCTACAATACATACCCTACAATACATACCATACAATACATACCCTACAATACAAACCCTACAATACATACCCTACAATACATACCCTACAATGCATATCCTACAATACATACCTTACAATACATACCCTACAATACATACCCTACAATACATACCCTACAATGCATACCCTACAATACATACCTTACAATACATACCCTACAATACATACCTTACAATACATACCCTACAATGCATACCCTAAAATGCATACCCTACAATACACACGACGCCACATTTCTAAAGAAAGTAAATGTGGGAGGTCGAATCTTCCCCCCTGCCCAACGACCGCCTCGCGCCCACGCTGCCCCCCTGAAAGCCGCTTCTGAAAGTTGATAGCTTCAGTGTGAAGTTTGAAAAAAAAAAGTTGCCTTCAAAAATTTAATCAATCCTGAAAAATTTATACTCAATCTGTAATAAAAATTATATCAAACTGTAGCTAAGAAAACAGCGAATCCGATAAATATATTCACACTTCTTAACAGTGTTGTTTTGAATTTTAAGAGAGTACTTAGTGCAGCCAACACAAAAGTGGTGAAAAAATTTATTCATCAGCCAACTTTAAAAACACAAAATTTCCCCTAACTTGGTCAAAATTTGTCCATTTTAACTCAAATTACACCAACAGGGAACTGATACCTTGGCGAATAAGTATCGAAAGTACTTGGGTGCATTTGAAATGCTTTTCGCAATTTTAGTTGTACATTTTTGATGTCCAAGACATGATTTTGTTGATCAAAAATAGCCCTGAAATCAAACCCGTGAAAAAAATAGCATTTAAAACACGATTCACCAACTTTCAAATTAAATTAACGTGGCCAATTTTTGTCCTACACACCCCACGAAAATATCAACATGAAGCTAATAGCTTGGCGAACATTTATCGAAAGTATTTGGGTGAAAAAAAACAAAGTTTTGGCAGGTTAAAAATTAATTTTCCCAAATGCAAAACACACACGTGTTGCTTGAAAATTTCGTGTTTTTCAGCAAAATCCAAACTCGGCTAAAACTGTCCAAAAACAGAGGAAAATCAACAAAACAAAAAAAACAAAGCCATATAACTTTAGTTCTTGTGTAAATAAACAGTTATCGAAAGTTTAAATGGAGAAAATCGGCCCAGAACGACCCGAGAAAATCAAAATTGTCTTTGTGTTTTGGTTAGGCCCTCGAGCCGAAAGAAAAACGTGAGGTGAAACAAAACAAAACTCGTGCTATTTAAAGCCAAAAACAATTGAATAAAGGAAATACCTTGAAATAATTGTCCACCAATTGTCTCCACAGGTCTTGACAACAATTGACACGTCTTTACAATTGATTTCCGGCAGGTATTTACGTTTAAACCCGAGCAACTTGCCGCCCGTTCAACGAAAAAAACACGTGCTTCTCCTTGCTCGTTTTGCATCTCATTAACTCGGTCCTCGGAACTTTCTAGAAAGTCGGAACACAAAATGGGCCATAACTCCCGAACCGTTTGGAGTAGAAATTAGCGGAAAGCTTTATTGTGATCAGCGCAATGCAGCGATCTTTTCTATACCCATTTCCACCCTTATTGACCCGCAGGAAAAAAGCCTTTTTGATCACAACGAAATTCCTTTGATCCCATTGTTTGGTCGAACGTCGATTGTTCAAAAGACAATGGGCATTGTTCACAGTCGGCGGGTCACGTGTGATCGTAGAATAGTATATATAGACTAGCCGGGGGCCCGGTCGCTACGCTCCCTCCCCGGAGTCCATCAAGCTCAAAAAGCTTAATGTGGTGGGCGCGCTTCGCGCGCTGCATTCGCTCCCGCTCATGCCCATACTTACATACATACATACATACCTACCTACATACATACATACATACATACATACATACATACATACAAACATACATACATACATACATACAAACATACATACATACATACATACATACATGGGCCGGGTTCGGTCGCTTCGCTCCCTCCCCGGAGCCCGTCAAATAAACAAAGCTTAATCTGGTTGGCGCGCTTCGCGCGCTGCATTCGCTACCGCTCATGCCCATACATACATACATACATACATACATACATACCCTACAATACATACCCTCCAATACATACCCTACAATACATACCCTACACTACAGACCCTACAATACATACCCTACAATACATACCCTACAATACATACCCTACAATACATACCCTACAATACATACCATACAATACATACCCTACAATACATACCCTACAATACATACCCTACTATACATACCCTACAATACATACCCTGCAATACATACCCTACTTTACATACCCTACAATACATACCCTACAATACATACCCTACAATACATACCTTACAATACATACTCTACAATACAAACCCTACAATACATACCCTACAATACATACCCTACAATACATACCCTACAATACATGCCCTACAATACATACCCTACATAACATACCCTACTATATATACCCTAAAATACATACCCTACAATACATACCCTACAATACATACCCTACAATGCATACCCTACATAACATACCCTACTATTCATGCCCTACAATACATACCCTACAATACATACCCTGCAATACAACCCTACCATACATACCCTACATAACATACCCAACCATACATACCCTACAATACAACCCTACAATACATACCCTACAATACATACCCTACCAATACATACCCTACAATACATACCCTACAATACATACCCTACAATACATACCCTACAATACATACCCTACGATACATTCCCTACAATACATACCCTACAATACATAACCTACAATACATAACCTACACTACATACCCTACATAACATACCCCACCATACATACCCTACAATACAAACCCTACAATACATACCCTACAATACATACCCTACAATAAATACCCTACAATACATACCTACAATACATACCCTACATACATACCCTACAATACTACCCTACAATACAAACCCTACAATAAATACCCTACAATACATACCTACAATACATACCCTAATACATACCCTACAATACATACCCTACAATACATACCCTACAATACATACCCTACAATACATAACCTACAATACATAACCTACAATACATACCTACAATACATACCCTACAATACATACCCTACACTACATACCCTACAATACATACCCCACATACATACCCTACAATACATACCCTACACTACACCCTACAATACATACCCTACAATACATACCCTACAATACATTCCCTACAATACATACCTACAATACATACCCTACGATACATACCCTACGATACATACCCTACAATACATACCCTACAATTAATACCCTCATACCCTACAATAAATACCTACAATAATACCCTACAATAATACCTACAATACATACCCTACAATAAATACCCTACAATACATACCCTAACAATAACATACCCATACAATACAAACACCCTACAATAAATACCCTACAATACATACCTTACAATACATACCCTATAATACATACCCTACAATACATACCCTACAATACATACCCTACAATACATACCCTACAATACATAACCTACAATACATAACTTACAATACATACCCTACAAAACATGCCCTAACATAACATACCCTACAATACATACCATACAATACATAACCTACAATACAAACCCTACAATACATACCCTACAATGCATACCCTACAATACAAACCCTACAATACATACCCTACAATACATACCCTACAATACATAACCTACAATACAAACCCTACAATACATACCCTACAATACATACCCTACAATACATAACCTACAATACATACCCTACAATACATGCCCTACATAACATACCCTACAATACATACCATACAATACATAACCTACAATACAAACCCTACAATACATACCCTACAATGCATACCCTACAATACAAACCCTACAATACATACCCTACAATACATACCCTGCAATACATAACCTACAATACAAACCCTACCAATACATAACCTACAATACATACCCTACAATACATACCCTACAATACATAACCTACAATACATACCCTACAACACATGCCCTACATAACATACCCTACAATACATACCATACAATACATAACCTACAATACAAACCCTACAATACATACCCTACAATGCATACCCTACAATACAAACCCTACAATACATACCCTACAATACATACCCTACAATACATACCCTACCTACATACCCTACAATACATACCCTACAATACATACCCTACAATACATACCCTACAATACATACCCTACATACATACCCTACAATACATACCCTACAATACAAACCCTACAATAAATACCCTACAATAAATACCCTACAATACATACCCTACAACACATACCCTACATAACATACCCTACAATACTCCCTACAATACATACCCTACAATAAATACCTTACAATACATACCCTACAATAAATACCCTACAATACATACCCTACATAACATACCCTACTATACATACCCTACAATACATACCCTACAATAAATACATACAATACATACCCTACAATAAATACCCTACAATACATACCCTACAATACATACCCTACAATACATACCCTACATACATACCCTACAATACAATACCCTACAATAAATACCCTACAATACATACCCTACAATACATACCCTACAATACATACCCTACAATACATACCCTACATACATACCCTACAATACATACCCTACATACATACCCTACAATACATACCCTACAATACATACCCTACAATACATCCCTACAATACATACCTACAATACATACCCTACAATAACATACCCTACAATACATACCCTACAATACATACCCTACATACATACCCTACAATACTACCCTACAATACATACCCTACAATAAATACCCTACAATACATACCCTACAAACATACCCTACAATACATACCTACAATACATACCCTACAATACATACCCTACAATACATACCCTACAATACATACCTACAATACATACCCTACAATACATACCCTACAATACATACCCTACAATACATACCCTACATACATACCCTACAATAATAAATACCCTACTAAATACATACCCTACAATACATACCCTACATACATACCCTACAATACCTACCCTACAATACAAACCCTACAATAAATACCCTACAATACATACCTTACAATACATACCCTATAATACATACCCTACAATACATACCCTACATACATACCCTACAATACATACCCTACAATACATAACCTACAATACATAACTTACAATACATACCCTACAAAACATGCCCTACAAACATACCCTACAATACATACCATACAATACATAACCTACAATACAAACCCCTACAATAACATACCCTACAATGCATACCTACAATACAAACCCTACAATACATACCCTACAATACATACCCTACAATACAAACCTACAATACAAACCCTACAATACATACCCTACAATACATACCCTACAATACATAACCTACAATACATACCCTACAATACATGCCCTACATAACATACCCTACAATACATACCATACAATACATAACCTACAATACAAACCCTACAATACATACCCTACAATGCATACCCTACAATACAAACCCTACAATACATACCCTACAATACATACCCTGCAATACATAACCTACAATACAAACCCTACAATACATAACCTACAATACATACCCTACAATACATACCCTACAATACATAACCTACAATACATACCCTACAAACATGCCCTACATAACATACCCTACAATACATACCATACAATACATAACCTACAATACAAACCCTACAATACATACCCTACAATGCATACCCTACAATACAAACCCTACAATACATACCCTACAATACATACCCTACAATACATACCCTACTACATACCCTACAATACATACCCTACAATACATACCCTACAATACATACCTACAATACATACCCTACATACATACCCTACAATACATACCCTACAATACAAACCCTACAATAAATACCCTACAATAAATACCCTACAATACATACCCTACAAACATACCCTACATAACATACCCTACAATACATACCCTACAATACATACCCTACAATAAATACCTTACAATACATACCCTACAATAATACCCTACAATACATACCCTACATAACATACCCTACTATACATACCCTACAATACATACCCTACAATAAATACCATACAATACATACCCTACAATAAATACCCTACAATACATACCCTAATACATACCCTACAATACATACCCTACATACATACCCTACGATACAAACCCTACAATAAATACCCTACAATACATACCCTACAATAAATACCCTACAATAAATACCCTACAATAAATACCCACAATAAATACCCTACAATACATACCCTACGATACATACCCTACGATACATACCCTACAATACATACCCTACAATACATACCTTACAATACATACCCTACAATACATACCCTACAACACATACCCTACATAACCTACCCTACAATACATACCCTACAATACATACCTTACAATACAATACATACCCTATAATACATACCCTTCGATACATACCTTACAATACATACCTTACAATACATACCCTACAATAAATACCCTACAATACATACCCTACAATACATACCCTACAATACATACCCTACAATAAATACCCTACAATACATACCCTACAATACATACCCTACATACATACCCTACAATACCTACCCTACAATACAAACCCTACAATAAATACCCTACAATACATACCTTACAATACATACCCTATAATACATACCCTACAATACATACCCTACAATACATACCCTACAATACATACCCTACAATACATAACCTACAATACATAACTTACAATACATACCCTACAAAACATGCCCTACATAACATACCCTACAATACATACCATACAATACATAACCTACAATACAAACCCAACAATACATACCCTACAATGCATACCCTACAATACAAACCCTACAATACGTACCCTACAATACATACCCTACAATACATAACCTACAATACAAACCCTACAATACATACACTACAATACATACCCTACAATACATAACCTACAATACATACCCTACAATACATGCCCTACATAACATACCCTACAATACATACCATACAATACATAACCTACAATACAAACCCTACAATACATACCCTACAATGCATACCCTACAATACAAACCCTACAATACATACCCTACAATACATACCCTGCAATACATAACCTACAATACAAACCCTACAATACATAACCTACAATACATACCCTACAATACATACCCTACAATACATAACCTACAATACATACCCTACAACACATGCCCTACATAACATACCCTACAATACATACCATACAATACAAACCTACAATACAAACCCTACAATACATACCCTACAATGCATACCCTACAATACATACCCTACAATACATACCCTACAATACATACCCTACAATACATACCCTACAATACATACCCTACAATACATACCCTACAATACATACCCTACAATACAAACCCTACAATAAATACCCTACAATAAATACCCTACAATACATACCCTACAACACATACCCTACATAACATACCCTACAATACATACCCTACAATACATACCCTACAATAAATACCTTACAATACATACCCTACAATAAATACCCTACAATACATACCCTACATAACATACCCTACTATACATACCCTACAATACATACCCTACAATAAATACCATACAATACATACCCTACAATAAATACCCTACAATACATACCCTACAATACATACCCTACAATACATACCCTACATACATACCCTACGATACAAACCCTACAATAAATACCCTACAATACATACCCTACAATAAATACCCTACAATAAATACCCTACAATAAATACCCCACAATAAATACCCTACAATACATACCCTACGATACATACCCTACGATACATACCCTACAATACATACCCTACAATACATACCTTACAATACATACCCTACAATACATACCCTACAACACATACCCTACATAACCTACCCTACAATACATACCCTACAATACATACCTTACAATACATACCCTACGATACATACCCTACGATACATACCCTACAATACATACCCTACAATACATACCCTAGAATACATACCCTACGATACATACCCTACAATATAACCCTACAATAAATACCCTACAATACATACCCTACAATAAATACCATACAATACATACCCTACAATAATACCCTACAATACATACCCTACAATACATACCCTACATACATACCCTACAATACCTACCCTACAATACAAACCCTACAATAAATACCCTATAATACATACCTTACAATACATACCCTATAATACATACCCTACAATACATACCCTACAATACATACCCTACAATACTTACCCTACAATACATAACCTACAATACATAACTTTCAATACATACCCTACAATACATACCCTACAATACATACCCTACACTACATACCCTACAATACATACCCTACAATACATACCCTACAATACATACCCTACAATACATACCCTACAATACATAACTTACAATACATACCCTACAATACATACCCTACAATACATACCCTACAATACATACCCTACAATACATACCATACAATACATACCCTACAATACAAACCCTACAATACATACCCTACAATACATACCCTACAATGCATATCCTACAATACATACCTTACAATACATACCCTACAATACATACCCTACAATACATACCCTACAATGCATACCCTACAATACATACCTTACAATACATAACCTACACTACATACCCTACATAACCTACCCTACAATACACACGACGCCACATTTCTAAAGAAAGTAAATGTGGGAGGTCGAATCTTCCCCCCTGCCCAGCGACCGCCTCGCGCCCACGCTGCCCCCCTGAAAGCCGCTTCTGAAAGTTGATAGCTTCAGTGTGAAGTTTGAAAAAAAAAAGTTGCCTTCAAAAATTTAATCAATCCTGAAAAATTTATACTCAATCTGTAATAAAAATTATATCAAACTGTAGCTAAGAAAACAGCGAATCCGATAAATATATTCACACTTCTTAACAGTGTTGTTTTGAATTTTAAGAGAGTATTTAGTGCAGCCAACACAAAAGTGGTGAAAAAATTTATTCATCAGCCAACTTTAAAAACACAAAATTTCCCCTAACTTGGTCAAAATTTGTCCATTTTAACTCAAATTACACCAACAGGGAACTGATACCTTGGCGAATAAGTATCGAAAGTACATGGGTGCATTTGAAATGCTTTTCGCAATTTTAGTTGTACATTTTTGATGTCCAAGACATGATTTTGTTGATCAAAAATAGCCCTGAAATCAAACCCGTGAAAAAAATAGCATTTAAAACACGGTTCACCAACTTTCAAATTAAATTAACGTGGCCAATTTTTGTCCTACACACCCCACGAAAATATCAACATGAAGCTAATAGCTTGGCGAACATTTATCGAAAGTATTTGGGTGAAAAAAACAAAGTTTTGGCAGGTTAAAAATTAATTTTCCTAAATGCAAAACACACACGTGTTGCTTGAAAATTTCGTGTTTTCAGCAAAATCCAAACTCGGCTAAAACTGTCCAAAAACAGAGGAAAATCAACAAAACAAAAAAAACAAAGCCATATAACTTTAGTTCTTGTGTAAATAAACAGTTATCGAAAGTTTAAATGGAGAAAATCGGCCCAGAACGACCCGAGAAAATCAAAATTGTCTTCGTGTTTTGGTTAGGCCCTCGAGCCGAAAGAAAAACGTGAGGTGAAACAAAACAAAACTCGTGCTATTTAAAGCCAAAAACAATTGAATAAAGGAAATACCTTGAAATAATTGTCCACCAATTGTCTCCACAGGTCTTGACAACAATTGACACGTCTTTACAATTGATTTCCGGCAGGTATTTACGTTTAAACCCGAGCAACTTGCCGCCCGTTCAACGAAAAAAACACGTGCTTCTCCTTGCTCGTTTTGCATCTCATTAACTCGGTCCTCGGAACTTTCTAGAAAGTCGGAACACAAAATGGGCCATAACTCCCGAACCGTTTGGAGTAGAAATTAGCGGAAAGCTTTATTGTGATCAGCGCAATGCAGCGATCGTTTCTATACCCATTTCCACCCTTATTGACCCGCAGGAAAAAAGCCTTTTTGATCACAACGAAATTCCTTTGATCCCATTGTTTGGTCGAACGTCGATTGTTCCAAAGACAATGGGCATTGTTCACAGTCGGCGGGTCACGTGTGATCGTAGAATAGTATATATAGACTAGCCGGGGGCCCGGTCGCTACGCTCCCTCCCCGGAGCCCCCCAAGCAACAAAGTTTAATGTGGTTGGCGCGCTTCGCGCGCTGCATTCGCTGCCGCTCATGCCCATACATACATACATACATACATACATACCTACATACATACATACATACATACCTACATACATACATACATACATACATACATACATACATACATACATACATACATACATACATACATACATACATACATACATACATACATGGGCCGGGTTCGGTCGCTTCGCTCCCTCCCCGGAGCCCGTCAAGTAGACAAAGCCTAATCTGGTTGGCGCGCTTCGCGCGCTGCATTCGCTTCCGCTCATGCCGATACATACATACATACCCTACAATACATACCCTACAATGCATACCCTACAATACAAACCCTACAATACATACCCTACAATACATACCCTACAATACATAACCTACAATACAAACCCTACAATACATACCCTACAATACATACCCTACAATACATAACCTACAATACATACCCTACAATACATGCCCTACATAACATACCCTACAATACATAACCTACAATACATACCCTACGATACATACCCTACAATACATACCCTACAATAAATACCCTACAATACATACCCTACAATACATACCCTACGATACATACCCTACAATAAATACCCTACAATACATACCCTACAATACATACCCTACATACATACCCTACAATACATACCTTACAATAAATACCTTACAATACATACCCTACAATAAATACCCTACATAACATACCCTACGAAACATACCCTACAATACATACCATACCAATACATACCCTACAATAAATACCCTACGATACATACCCTACAATACATACCCTACAATAAATACCCTACAATACATACCCTACAATACATACCCTACATACATACCCTACAATACATACCCTATAATACATACCCTACAATAAATAACTTACAATACATACCCTACAATACATACCCTACAATACATACCCTACATACATACCCTACAATATATACCCTACAATACATACCCTACAATAAATACCCTACAATACATACCCTACAATACATACCCTACAATACATACCCTACAATACATACCCTACAATACATACCCTACATAACATACCCTACAATAAATACCCTACAATACATACCTTACAATACATACCTTACAATACATACCCTACAATAAATACCCTACAATACATACCCTACAATACATACCCTACATACATACCCTACAATACATACCTTACGATACATACCCTACAATACAAACCCTACAATACATACCCTACAATACATACCCTACAATACATACCCTACATAACATACCCTACAATACATACCCTAAAATACATACCCTATAATACATACCCTACAATACATACCCTACAATGCATACCCTACCATACATACCCTACCATACTTCCCCCTGGCAAGCGACCACCCAGCGCCCACCCTGCCGCCCCCCTAAAAGCCGTTTCTTTTGAAAGTGTAAAAATGAATTCGTCAAGGTACTTTAAAAACACTAAAACTTTCAAATTAAATTAATGTGGCGAATTTTCGTCCTACAGAACCCACGAAAATATCAAAAAGAAGCTAATAGCTTGGCGAACATTTATCGAAAGTATTTGGGTAAAAAAAACAAAGTTTTGGCAGGTTAAAAATTAATTTTCGCAAGTGCAAAACACACGCGTGTTGTTTGAAAATTTCGTGTTTTCCAGCAAAACCCAAATTCGGCCAAAGCTGTCCAAAATCAGAGGAAAATCGACCAAAACAAAAAAAACAAAGCCATATAACTTTAGTTCTCGTGTAAATAAACAGTTATCGAAAGTTTAAATGGGCGAAATCGGCCCAGAACGACCCAAGAAAATCAAAATTGTCTTCGTGTTTTGGTTAGGCCCTCGAGCCGAAAGAAAAACGTGAGTTGAAACAAAACAAAACTCGTGCTATTGAAAGCCAAAAACAATTGAATAAAGGAAATACCTTGAAATAATTGTTCACCAATTGTCTCCACAGGTCCTGAGAACAATTGACAGGTCTTTACAATTGATTTCCGGCACGTATTCACGTTTAAACCCGAGCAACTTGCCGCCCGTTCAACTAAAAAAACACGTGCTTCTCCCTGCTCGTTTTGCATCTCATTAACTCCGTCCTCGGAACTTTCTAGAAGGTCGGAACACAAAATGGGCCATAACTCCCGAACCGCTGGGGTTAGAAATTAGCGGAAAGCTTTAGTTTCATCAGCACAACGCAGCGATCATTTCCATACCAATTTGCAGCCTTATTGACCGCCAGAAAAAAAGCCTTTGACTGGCAACGCCCGCTCCTTTGATCCCATTGTTTGGTCGAACGTCGATTGTTCACCAAACAATAGCCCATTGTTCACAGTCGGCCGGTCACGTGATGTACAATTTTATATATTATAGACTAGCCGGGGGCACTCGCTACGCTCGCTTCCCGGAGCCCCTCAACTACAAAAAGTTTAATGTGGTTGGCGCGCTTCGCGCGCTGCATTCGCTCCCGCTCATGCCCATACATACATACATACATACATACATACATACATACATACATAAATACATACGTACATACATACATACATACATACATACCTACATACATACATACATACATACATACACACATACATACATACATACATACATACATACATACATACATGAGCCGGGTTCGGTCGCTTCGCTCCCTCCCCGGAGCCCATCACATAAACAAAGCTTAATCTGGTGGGCGCGCTTCACGCGCTGCATTCGCTGCTGCTCATGCCCATACATACATACATACATACCCTACAATACACACCCTACAATACATACCCTACAATACATACCCTACAATACATACCCTAGACTACATACCCTACAACACATACCCTACAATACATACCCTACATACATACCCTACAATACATACTCTACAATACATACCCTACAATACACACCCTACAATACATACCCTACAATACATACCCTACAATACATACCCTACAATAAATACCCTACAATACATACCCTACAATACATACCTTACGATACATACCCTACAATACATACCCTACAATACATACCTTACAATACATACCCTACAATACATACCCTACAATACATACCCTACAAGACATACCCTACAATACATATCCTACAATACATAACCTACATAACATACCCTACAATACATACCCTAAAATACATACCCTACAATACATACCCAACAATACATACCCTACAATACATACCCTACAATACATACCCTAAAATACATACCCTACAATACATACCCTACAATACATACCCAACAATACATACACTACAATACATACCCTACAATACATACCCTACCATACTTCCCGCTGGCAAGCGACCACCCAGCGCCCACCCTGCCGCCCCCCTAAAAGCCGTTTCTTCTGAAAGTGAAAAAATGAATTCATCAACCTACTTTACAGACACTAAAACTTTCAAATTAAATTAACGTGGCGAATTTTCGTCCTACAGAACCCACGAAAATATCAAAATGAAGCTAATAGCTTGGCGAAAATTTATCGAAAGTATTTGGGTGAAAAAAACAAAGTTTTGGCAGGTTAAAAAATAATTTTCGCAAATGCAAAACACACGCGTGTTGCTTGAAAATTTCGTGTTTTCCAGCAAAACCCAAACTCGGCCAAAACTGTCCAAAATCAGAGGAAAATCGACAAAAGAAAAAAAACAAAGCCATATAACTTTAGTTCTCGTGAAAATAAACAGTTATCGAAAGTTTAAATGGACAAAATCGGCCCAGAACGACCCGAGAAAATCAAAATTGTCCTCTTGTTTTTGTTAGGCCCTCGGCTTCAACACAAAAAACGTGAGGTTAAACAAAACAAAACTCGTGCTATTTAAAGCAAAAAACAATTGAATAAAGGAAATACCTTGAAATAATTGTTCACCAATTGTCTCCACAGGTCTTGACAACAATTGACACGTCTTTACAATTGATTTCTGGCACGTATTCACGTTTAAACCCGAGCAACTTGCCGCCCGTTCAACTAAAAAAACACGTGCTTCTCCCTGCTCGTTTTGCATCTCATTAACTCGGTCCTCGGAACTTTCTAGAAGGTCGGAACACAAAATGGGCCATAACTCTGGAACCGCTGGGGTTAGAAATTAGCGGAAAGCTTTAGATTCATCAGCACAACGCAGCGATCATTTCCATACCAATTTGCGCCCTTATTGACCCCCAGAAAAAAAGCCTTTGAGTGGCAACGCCCGCTCCTTTGATCCCATTGTTTTTTCGAACGTCAATTGTTCAAGAAACAATAGCCCATTGTTAACAGTCGGCCGGTCACGTGATGTACAATTTTATTATATATAGACTAGCCGGGGGCACTCGCTTCGCTCGCTTCCCGGAGCCCCCAAGCAACAAAAGCTTAATGTGGTTGGCGCGCTTCGCGCGCTGCATTCGCTCCCGCTCATGCCCATACATACATACATACATACATACATACCTACATACATATATACATACATACATACATACATACATGGGCCGGGTTCGGTCGCTTCGCTCCCTCCCCGGAGCCCGTCAAGTAAACAAAGCTTAATCTGGTTGGCGCGCTTCGCGCGCTGCATTCGCTCCCGCTCATGCCCATACATACATACATACATATATACATACCTACATACATACATACCTACATACCTACATACATACATACATACATACATACATGGGCCGGGTTCGGTCGCTTCGCTCCCTCCCCGGAGCCCGTCAAGTAGATAAAGCTTAATCTGGTTGGCGCGCTTCGCGCGCTGCATTCGCTACCGCTCATGCCCATACATACATTCATACATACCCTACAATACATACCCTACATAACATACCCTACAATACATACCCTACGATACATACCCTACAATACATACCCTACAATACATACCCTACAATACATACCCTACATAACATACCCTACAATACATACCCTACAATACATACCCTACAATACATACCCTACAATACATACCCTACAATACATACCCTACAATACAAACCCTACAATACATACCCTACAATACATACCCTACAATACATACCCTACAATACATACCCTACAATACATACCCTACAATACATACCCTACAATACAAACCCTACAGTACATACCCTACAATACATACCCTACAATACATACCCTACATACATACCCTACAATACATACCCTACAATACATACCCTACAATACATACCCTACAATACATACCCTACAATACATACCCTACAATACAAACCCTACAATACATACCCTACACATACCCTACAATACATACCCTACAATACATACCCTACATACATACCCTACAATACATACCCTACAATACATACCCTACAATACATACCCTACAATACATACCCTACAATAAATACCCTACAATACATACCCTACAATACATACCCTACAATACATACCCTACAATACATACCCTACAATACATACCCTACAATACATACCCTACAATACATACCCTACAATACATACCCTACAATACATACCCTACAATACATACCCTACAATACAAACCCTACAATACATACCCTACAATAAATACCATATAATACATACCCTACAAAAAATACCCTACAATACATACCCTACCATACATACTACGACGCAACATTTCTAAAGAAAGTAAAGGTGGGAGGTCGGATCTTCCCCCCTGGCAATCGACCGCCCAGCGCCCACCCTGCCGCCCCCCTGAAAGCCGAAGGTTGATAGCTTCAGTGTGAAGTTTGAAAAAAAAAGTTGCCCTCAAAAATTTAATCAATCTTGGAAATTTAAACTCAATTTCTAATAAAAATTATATCAAACTGTAGCTAAGAAAACAGCGAATCCGATAAATGTATTCACATTTCTTAACAGTGTTGTTTTGAATTTTAAGAGAGTATTTAGTGCAGCCCAAGACAAAAGCCGTGAAAAAATTTATTCATCAGCCAACTTTAAAAACACAAAAATTCCCCTAACTTGGTCAAAATTTGTCCATTTGAACTCAAATTACACCAGCATGAAGCAAATACCTTGGCAAATAAATATCGAAAGTAATTGGGTGCATATGAAAAGCTTTTCGCAATTTTATTTGGGTATTTTTGAAGTCCAAGACATGATTTTCTTCATCAAAAATAGCCGTGAAATCAAACCCGTGAAAAAAATAGCATTTAAAACACGATTCACCAACTTTCAAATTGAATTAACGTGGCCAATTTTTGTCCTACACACTCCACGAAAATATCAACATGAAGCTAATAGCTTGGCGAACATTTATCGAAAGTATTTGGGTGAAAAAAACAAAGTTGTGGCAGGTTAAAATTTATTTTTCGCGAATGCAAAACACACGCGTGTTGCTTGAAAATTTCGTGTTTTCCAGCAAAATCCAAACTCGGCCAAAACTGTCCAAAAACAGAGGAAAATCAACAAAACAAAAAAAACAAAGCCATATAACTTTAGTTCTTGTGTAAATAAACAGTTATCGAAAGTTTAAATGGAGAAAATCGGCCCAGAACGACCCGAGAAAATCACAATTGTCTTCGTGTTTTGGTTAGGCCCTCGAGCCGAAAGAAAAACGTGAGGTTAAACAAAACAAAACTCGTGCTATTTAAAGCAAAAAACAATTGAATAAAGGAAATACCTTGAAATAATTGTCCACATATTGTCTCCACAGGTGTTGACAACAATTGACACGTCTTTACAATTGATTTCCGGCAGGTATTCATGTTTAAACCCGAGCAACTTGCCGCCGGTTCAACTAAAAAAACACGTGCTTCTCCTTGCTCGTTTTGCATCTCATTAACTCGGTCCTCGGAACTTTCTAGAAAGTCGGAACACAAAATGGGCCATAACTCCCGAACCGTTTGGAGTAGAAATTAGCGGAAAGCTTTACTGTGATCAGCGCAATGCAGCGATCATTTCTATACCCATTTCCACCCTTATTGACCCCCAGGAAAAAAGCCTTTTTGATCACAACGAATTCCTTTGATCCCATTGTTCGGTCGAACGTCGATTGTTCAAGAAACAATAGACCATTGTTTAGAGTCGGCGGGTCACGTGTCGACGTAGATTAGTATATATAGACTAGCCGGGGGCGCTCGCATACGCTCGCTTCCCGGAGCCCCCCAAGCAACAAAAGTTTAATGTGGTTGGCGCACTTCGTGCGCTGCATTCGCTAACGCTCATGCCCTTTGCCACCCCACGTACAGTGGTTTGGCTCGCCCTCGCTCCCTGTCTATCTATTGTCACGATTGTAGTGTTTAACATGCATGGAAATTAGTTTTAGCGATCAGCCTCGTTTTCATTTGAAAATCCTCGTTTTCATCAGGTAAGCCTCGTACTGATGGTACAGTACCTAAGATGCAAGATCAAAGTTTGTTTTGCTGTAGGGACAACAACAATTAGTGTGCTATTAGTTGAGTGCATAGATTGACACTTGGCTGTGGTCCTTTGTCAAGTTAGTATAAACAGTAAATGAAGATCTGTGATGAGGATGCAGAATTTAAATTAATGTTGACTTACAGAGGTATGGTTTTGTTTCCATGATAAGATGATACTGATGCATTGGACTTTGACAAATCAATAGGTATGAAGTCTCCAATACTTGCATTTGTAAAATGATGTACATCAGTAGATCTACAAAGTGAAAGAGACAAATTATATTCCACTTAACATGTTGGTTTATTACTATCGATGGTAAAAAATAATTGGATTTTTTGGATAAGATAGCCCTTGGGAGCTGAATAAGTTGATAGCGAAAAATTGATCTTTCATAATTAGGGACTTTGTTTAACTGGAATAACAATTGGGACTTTCTTCACTGTATTGTAACGTATTATTTAGAATATATTAAAAGCCCTGATAGCAAAAAGTAAGTGTGACTCAAGTAACAATAGTTTCCTTTCCTTAATATTAATGTTAAATAAAGAGAGAATCTGTGGAATTTAATTTTCCTTTCATGTTGATTCAATGTATCTCAATATAAAAAAAAATAAAGAAATCAATATTGTTCAGTATGACATTACAGACAAAACAGATCATGTAATGCATTTGCCACGAAAAAGCTTTATTAAATTAAATCAAGTAAGTACAAAGATATCCATAGCTGGGATTGGCTTTACATTGGTTTGAATCATATAGAACATAAGGATAAGCACCTGTTACCTTGGATAACCAAAGCAAAAGTACTTCATAATCATCATCAATGGGATGGGAATTGCATGGTGAAAGGTGTTTCATAGGAGTATTGGGCTTGGCTGGTAAGGCAAAGAAGGCAGCCACAAAGTGAAAAGAAGCGACTGCAACATGTGGCTATAGGATTAAACACTCTTTGTGAAAACATTAAATATAAAAAGCTATGAAACATAAGGGAGTTGTCAATTTTGGCCTCAAGAAAGTATATGTTAATGAGTGAAATACAATTGGCCTAAGAAACATGTAGTTTAAATGTCAACTCGAATGGGGTGAAAGTAAAAGTAAATTCTACTTACCCCTCAGCTTTGGCAAAATGAATGTTTCTATCAGGTATATTTTGTCTTATTTCAGCATCAATTTCCGTTGCGATGCAAGATTTTGGAATTATGTTATGCTTATGCTGTTCTAATATGAAATATTAGGACAGCATGAGCACGAAGATGAAAAATTTCTACGTAGACGAAAGATAGCATAAATCGAAATCATACAACGAATTCTATTGTTATGCAGCCTCGCTTGGACGTAATTATCTGATTGAGCTGGATTGGCTAACAATCACGGCAACCTCAAGTGAACAAAGAACATGCTGTTAGTGCGCCCTTCCTTTCATCTTTGTTGTTCCTGAGAGGGTCAATGGCGATGGTAAGTAGGTTTTGCAAAGCGTATTATATCATTGCGATCTTTCAAGATACATCTTGAAAATAAATGTGTAGCATTTCTGTGAAGGCTTTGATTCATTTTACCAGCGTATAAGACTTTAGGAAATATAGTATTTGACAAAATCCCTTGAGAATAGGCCACATGTAAGAAAAACGGATGCTAGAGATATGATACATTGTCTGTATTTGAAGATGGTATAAGATTCTGTTCTTTTTACATTTTATTACATGTACTATTCGTGCATTTTAGGTGGTGCATAACTTGTGTAGCCCCATGTTAATGGAGGCAATTTTTGACTGTTCTTCAGGTAAGTATTGAATTATAGTAGATCATTACGTTTCCGAAAGGCCATCTAGTTCATTTATAAAGACGGGTTTTTGAAATACATTTATTGCAAATTTTTAGGGTTCCTGTGACAGTATGTGAAAGGTACTGTTGGTGATAAATATTTGTTGGCGAAATGCATGATTTTTCAAAGGTAGAAGTCTTGTTATTATTTTTGCAAT
This sequence comes from Sanderia malayensis, assembly GCA_013076295.1. NCBI lineage: Eukaryota > Metazoa > Cnidaria > Scyphozoa > Semaeostomeae > Pelagiidae > Sanderia > Sanderia malayensis. The sequence goes on from RQOL01000301.1 coordinate 33,194, forward strand.
GTTATTATTATTAATTATTATTTTAGTCTACCGTTCTAATGTAATACATTCTAATAACTATTGAACGAAACAAACAAATAACATTGAAACAAAACGAACAAAACACAAACACGAACATGATATCACTGACAACAACTACTTTCTATAACTGTCCTTTCCTGCCCCTTACCAAAGATAAAATTTCTGTTGTGGGTACTTCTGCCCACATGCATCTGGTAAGGGCTTCCACTTTCTTTCCGTTTCTTTTTTTCTGTGTTTTTTTTGTTTTTTGAAGTTTTTTTTTGTCAAAATTTTTATTTTTATTTCCTCAGATGTCCTGTAGAGAAGAACACAGTGTTACAGAGGGAATTAAAAGTAAGCAATATGTTATACACACTGATGAGATGGAAATTTTGCATTGCAACTTACGCTATTTCATCCTTTGTTAAATATATATTAATGTATTAACATATTATTACTCTCTTCATATGGGATGAAGCTTCCATTAATTATTGTATATTATATTTTTTATTGGTATGTTTCACAGATGAGATGGGAATTTTGCATTGCAACTTACGCTATTTCTTGCTTCGTTAAATGCCTGCCTTCGGTGCTAACGAAGTGAAACTTGGTGCCTTTGTGAATGGCACTGAATTTGAAGGCACATTGCCTTTTTAGTGACCCAATATCAGTAAAGTCGATTAGCTAGGATTAATATGAGAACAATATATTAAAAACAGTGACTCAAATAGGACACAATTGTGTTTCCTTGTAAAGCAGTTTGATAATATATGCATGACATTGATATAGATTTATCAATATATGGATGATAGTATTTTTCAATGTTACCTCAGTTTCCTCACCACAAGAAACCACTGTCGGTTCCTTCGCCACTTCAGGCTCAACTGCTGCAGGCTCAACTGCTGCAGGCTCAACTGCTGCAAGTTCATCAAGGATGGCAAGTTCCATTTCACTATCCATGTTTACACTATATATAAATATATTGTCATTGTCAGTGAAAGGTGAGTTAATAGGCTATCAGTTGTTTGAATTTGCCTCTACTGTTCTCTTAAGTAACAATAATATATCTATACTTTTAATGTATTAATATGAAACAGTTCTATTTTCTGCAGAAAATCAATGATAATTATCTTTCTTACAATGAAGGGGAGAGACTAAAGGCAGGCCGAAAACACAGAAATAAATACATGAACTTACGGTAACAGTAGTTGGGAAAATTATCTATCTCAGGTGAACCTGTAAAGGATAAAATTGTTATAATATTGTGAAAATATCCACTGCAATGGCAATTGTGATGTAAAATATAGCAGTTTGAGCTTTTTAAAGCTGTTTAGTTATGAATAGCCTGTATTTTTATGTGAAAGTAAAAGGAACATTAAAAATTATGTACTTACGTGAATTGTTGTTTTGCTTGTGGTGGGTTGAAAAAATTTTTTACGCACGCTATGTCCTCTATGACGCAAGAAAAATTTTAAATTTCGCGCCGCTATTGTTGTTGCTATGACGCCGAAATTGCCGTGAAAATCTGATGATAATAGTATTAGCTGCAGGACATTACGTCGTGCTGCATTGATTGTATTGTGATTGAAGGTTTCAACAGCAACAAAACTTGTAATTATGCGATAACTATAAGAATTACAAATTACAATTGCGATGAGAATACACGCTTCTTTTTATAAGGAACCTAGCTGCTGAGGGCCTAATTGTTTAAGTTCGTTATTTTGAGATCTCTTTGACCTCTTCGTAGTTCTAAAAGTTGTTTAATTTTAAGTTGGCATTTGGTGGACATAATTAGTACAGATACAAGAAAAACATTCAAATTCATCGTTTTGCTATGTGAAGAGATAAGAAGTCAACAGATGAAAAGCTTCATAAAACATAAATGGAAGCAAGTGTCAGTGATATATACCATGAGAATGTTGCTGACAAAAAAAACAGAAATACTTTGTCAGGCACTTTCCCACATTGAGTGAATGAGGAGATACCATGCACTATGAGGTTCTGGTTGAGAAGATATTTACAATGGGAAACTATCATAATTTATCATGCAAGACTTTAAATATTCAAGTAAGATAACAAAGAGATATTTATGCACATATAGATTATTAAAATGCATTAATAATGTTTGCTTGTGTGGTAAGAGCCATCTTAGCTTGTTTTGTCCAGTGTAATGGATGATTCTATCAGTGATTGATACAATGTATGCTTGCCAATAAATTTGAAAATCTTGTGTTGTAATGGTTGTGAAATCATTGACATTTGTGTCTGGCACACTGAGTTTACAACAACACATCTACCTGATAAGGAACATCATTAAGTGACAATGAGGAAGAATTAAGTACCTACAGGATTAGAATACTGTAAGTGATTCAATAAGAAAACATTTAGTGATAGTCAATGTAGAAATAGTATTCATCTTTTATTTACTCAGTCTGCTTTTCAATTAGGGTGCATTAATTAATTTATCTATTGATCTGAAGCAGAGAGCCCCATACCTTGAATATTATACCTGACTTGGGAAATAATTGGAAGAGAACATTTTGAACCATAGGCTGAATTTTCCATTGCCTTTAACTAAATGAATCTGTACAAAAAATAGAAAATTAATGAGTGTGGTAGACAAAAGAGATATGCAATGCATTTGCAATGAGGAAGGTGGTAAGCAAATAAAGTGTGGATTTTTCCCAGGGTTTGAACTTGACTTTCACTGGTTTCCTTCATGTACATCACAACAATTAAACATGTTCAATAAACAGAAAGTAGAAAGCAGGTTCATGTGGGGATATCAATGAGCCTTGCTTGTAAAACAAAGAAGGCAGCCACAAAGTAAATAAATTGGTTAGGAACTATATTCACGGAAATAAAAGCCCCAGGAAGATGTTGGTAGAGCAACGCACATTTCTTCTGAAAACAAAGTACTGAAAAAACATTGGAAAATTTCCAGAATTCTGGCCTAACAAACTATATGTAAACCGTGAGTAAAGTAGAAATGGCTAAGCTAAGCAATTTCCATTCAACATATCAAATTCATAGGGATGAAAATGAAAATATACATTGTTGACCTCTGATTCATAGCAGCCTAGTTTTCTCCTTTAAGTCCATAAGGGTATACATGAGCTTTATTTTCTCTCATTTCAGTATCAAAAATTGGCTTATAAATCGAAATATCCATTGTTTGATTGTGGAAAATGAAAGTGCACCTTATTTACCTTTGGTGAACAGCAAGGTAGTTGTTTCCTTTAAGCCAGGAAGGCTTTATGAGGTATAATTTCATTGAGTTCAGCAACAAAACCCAACTGGATGCCATTTTTGTTGGCAGACAAAAACTTAGACCCGACAGGCAACAATAGTGCGATGATGAGACATAACATAGATGAAAATCATACATAGACAGTACAAAGGCGTTTGAAATGAGAGACAGAAGTCTCGCCTCGTTTCAATGATCTTAGCAGAAATGCATCTGATTAAAAACGAAGTCAATAAATTTTGTTATGATATTATTCAATGGAGATTTATATGGGACAAATACACAAATATATGAATATTGAAACTCTAACGATCTATCTCCTGATTATCTACTGTTGAATACGTAAAAACGTCGCTAAATATCGCTATTCTAAAAACCTTATTATTAATGCGGAAGATCTGAAAGATATACAATACAGTACAAAGATATGTTTTGAAAGGACGTGGATAGATATTTGTATTGCATGCGAAGTACAAAAGCGAAGGGTTCAGTCATGATAAACTCTACTATTGAAATTGGTGAATTGTCAATATCAATAAAAATTGATGCACACAATCCGTAGTTCAGGTTGCAAAATTGATTGGTTTAGCGACGTGCTTAACCAAAATGACAGTACCGCAATTTGGATTCTTCAATAGCACTTCACTCTCAGCAAGCATACATCTCTGCCACGGCGTGAATGGATTCTTTCAATAACTGCGGTCGTTTGTTTTGAGGATTACGTTTGTACATAGCAAAAAAAAGAATAAGATTGCCGGTTACATTAGTTAAAAGCTCGAACACCAGCGTCAAGGAGTAACCTTTGTTCGAGTTTTCCTTGTTGGTGAAAACTGCAATTGAAATTTGGAATTATATAACAGTAAACACTAAAGGGGCCTCTATAGCTTAAAGACTAAGTTTTCATGTATTAAAAGGAGAGGGGGGGATGTTATTGATAATGCGATGCTTTACAAAAAGTAACTATCCTTAAGGGAGAATTTGCAGTTTTCACAGAGTAAGGAAATCCACTTTCCCATAGGCAATATCGGAGAAAATGGCAACGCATAACTCTTAATAATCGGGCGCTACGCAGGATTCAGGACTGTGCCGACTGCTGTGTGTGGTGCAGTCACCCCTGGACATGTGGAGGGTGTAATGTCCAGTTGGTCTCCGCAGATCAGTGTTATCTAGAATGAATGCATTCTAGAAGGGTGCCGGTAACGGCTGCACATCACACTTATGTGCGACGTGATCTGCGTTGACACACAATACCCGTACCCTTGAATGTGTGTATGTGCGTTTTGGTAGGCAGCCCTCTGTAGAGCAACCGTGCAGAAGGTCGCTCTAAAATGAAGCCTTTACAGGACTTCTTGGAAAACAATGTTCTTTGTTTTCCTGTGTGTTTCCTCTGGGAGGAATACTTTGAGCCCGTTAAATGATGTTGCTCTTGACATGGCCACATATAACTGACCATGTGTGAACACGGGCTCAGGTAAGTACAAACCAACATACCTCAGGGATTGCCCCTGTGCCTTGTTGATTGTCAAGCAGTATGCAAGTCTGACTGGAAACTGTCGGCGTTTCATTTTGAACGGCATTTCCGTGTCCTGAGTGGAGACTGTGATCTTGGGAATCTTGACCCGTTGTCCTCTGTGCTCCTTGGTAATGATCTCTGCTGTGATAACGTGACGTCGGAGATGCCGAACTATGAGTCTTGTTCCGTTGCAAAGACCTTTCTTTGGATTGAGATTCCGCAGAAGAATGATCGTTGCACCAACCTAAGGCAATGAATATTATTGTGATTAATGATGGCTTTTTTTGTGGTGCACTACCTTTGCACATAATAATTTAATGTTAATAGGATGAAAGATTGTACTCTTCCTACCTTGAGTTTAAGTCTGTGCAACGGCATTCCATTCGGAGTGAGTTGGTTGAGAAATTCAATGGGGTAGGCCTCTTCCTCATCTGGATCGTCTGTGACAACACTGTCTGTGCTGTAATAATTTCTTTCGGGTGTTTGAAGTCTGTCCAGAATTAAGTCGTTTACTTGATGTGATAAGTCATTCTTTGGAGTCAGACAACAGCGTTCAGATATTGTTACAGGATCCATCATTAGGTGTGAATCTGGTGTGTTCGGCCTGGGAAAAATAAAGTTCAGCATGTCTTCTTTAGACGAAGTGCATATCTGTTGTGGCAGAATTACGTTGTCCAGTGCATTGTGTGGTCCTTGCTTGTTGCCAAGTCTGAGAAGCCATTCTGAGAATTCACGGTATGAAACATCTTGAACGGCTCTCATGTTGGTGTGTAAACGATGCTGCTGAAACTTTGTCCATAGATCAATGATCTGGTGTGATTTTAGAGTCTCTGCTACAATCCTTTCCCTTCCTGCTTTCGTGACGACAGGTAGAACCTGTCTGAAGTCACCGCCAAGTAGCATGAACTTGCCACCAAATGGTCTGTTGACATGCGTAATGTCTCGAAGCAGTCGGTCGACTGCTTGTAATGCAAGTGCGGGAATCATGGAAGCCTCATCCCATATGAATAGGGTAGTTTCGCGCAATACCTGTGCTCTCCTGCTCTGTCTCTTGACATTACACGTTGATTCAGCTTGAAGTGGTATAGGAATTTGAAAGGTAGAATGTGAAGTTCTACCATTTATGAGCAGTGTTGCAGCAATTCCTGACCACGCCATGCACTGAACTTTATGTCCATTGGCTTGGAGATTGTGAACCAACGTGTTGTAAAGGAAAGTTTTGCCGGTTCCAGCCGGCCCGTCAACAAAGTGACAGTTCTGTTCGGATTGCGCGTTGATAGCATCAGTGATTCCTGTGTATATGGCTCGCTGTTCAGGGTTCAATGCGGCCAACATTCGTTCTCCTTCCTCTCTGGCATTGCCAACATCAATTTCATCTTGCTCTGTAATAATAAGTGAAATATATTGCAATAACATTGGAAAGAAAGCTAGGAGAATCAATGTGCAAGAATATGTAAATGCCCTTTTCTGCACGATCTTAGGATACATTATTATATTCTTACTAATACAGTACATATTTGAAAATAACACATTAGTACCTCGTTCAGGAATGACATAGTCGGCTGGAAGTTGAGGAAGATCAGCATAATTAGTGATCGATTGACCATGTACTTTTAAATTTTCGTCAATGTCATGTAGACATTGATACATGTGTCGGTCTTCAAAAGCTATGGCCATATCGGGATGATTGACTTGATCACGTCGTACAAAATCTTCACTTAATGCTTCTTTGAACATGTTGAAGAGTGCTGCGATATCAGAAGGTGTTTGAAAAAGGAGTAATGTTGCAAACAACTGTCTCAGTTGTATTGGCATATTAAAAATAACTGCCTCCTCCAAACAGCGTATGATTTCAGCATCATCTTCCAACAGACCTAGAGCTAAAGCTGCGTCTTTGAAGGAATTGCATAGGTTTCCTTCTATCGTGCGAAGATCTTCAAACGACGTGGCACCTCGTTTATGGAGAAGCAATAGTCTCAGTGCGAACCTTTGCTCACATGGTCATGGGTGAACTTGATATATCTGCCTATGACAGGCAGTGTTCTCCGCTGTCTTGCTCTCCATGTTTTGGTGCGCTCGTTAAAAACATAGTGTTCAGGAATCTCGTGATAGAGATATTGGCGTGCAGCCGGGTCTTGTGCATTCAATTCAAACCAAGACGTCAGTGTGGTTTTTTCATTGATATTTTGTAATTGTTCGACCCTTCCACTATCCTGAAAGTATACGGTCTGCTGATCAGGTAGATGAACATGCAGACGTTTGATAGTGTGACTTTTCTCGTGCATGGCAAATTGGAATATTCTATGAACAGCTTCATGAGGTCCAATATACCGGGCGTTGATGTATTGGCGTACTTCATCTGCTCAATATCTTGAGGTACTTGTTGCTGCTGTCCTTCAAGAATTTCCACGTGTGCCATATCTTGTCCTTTATGAATATATTTGAAAATATATTTCACGGACTTCACAGTGCTACATATTTCCAGATTAATGTGACACTGATACTTGAGTAGAAGATGGCGATTATGTGGCACAACCCATGTATCATCTAGAAGTCGATCTTCCAGATTGACTGGGTGACGACAGCGTCGTCTGTAGAGTGGATAACCATTCGCATTGACTTGTGTTTCGGCAGTGCGATCTTTCGGAAATCGTTTCTTGCATTTGTTATTCTCCATGCAAACACATCCGGGGTTTATATCACCGCATGGTCCATGTGTCATGTGCTTCAGTACTAACTTGTGATATCTTGCATCCTGTGGGTCCGGAATTTCAGCTGATATGAGTCGATCTACCTGTAGGTTTCGAGGAAAAATATCACATGTAAGTTCTACACATCAAAATGCATTGTGTTTTTACTAAGCAATACAACTGATGATAATATTTCATACTGAATAATAAATCTATAATAAATCTATCTTTTACTCTATAATAGATTATTGCTATAGATGTTACCTCTTCAGGTGTTCGTGGTCTATCAGCCTCAGAGAGGAACAGAATCATGTGAGCGTGTGGTAGTCCTCTCTTCTGAAATTCGATGACATATACATGTGCAATAGTGTGTCCGAGAATGTGCTTGTGAAGGACATCTTCCAGTAGTTCTTGTAGTTTCTGTTGAAATACTCGTGTGACGATGTCAGGCCGGTCATTCGCCTTCTGGTGCGGTAGAATGTTTCTGAAATCTCCTTCCACTTGGGATTGGCCGTCATGGTTAGGAAGTTGTCAGGCTTGCCATACTTTCTTACAATGGTCATTGCATCTTGAAAGTTCTGGTACATATTTCGTTGACTGCCTGAAAAAGATGAGGGAAGTATGACAACACGACCGACATCAATATGAAGGCGTTCGTTGGGATTGTTTGCCCTGGCCATTTGATTTTCGATTTCAGCCCTTCTGTTCAGGTGATCCATCAGGCCTCGATAACTGTCAGCACGTAATTGCCGTTGATTGTGCAAATCCAGTTGAGCTTGTTTCCTTCTATTTTGGTGTATGCATCCACCAAATATTGTTGAAAGAGAAGTGTTGCCCTGTGGATGGTGGACAGTTGATTTCTGATTTGTATTCGGTACGAATAATATTCGGCGATTGTAAGTTTGGTACGGTGGTTACGATTAGCATTTTGCTGGCCTTGTCCTTCACGTGTAGGTAGACGTTGAAGGTCCACGCTGTATCCACGATCACCCTGAAAGAACAACAATGGATAGGTTAGAGGATCCGCAACAGGATCTATGGCATTAATCTTCATAAGATTACCACGCCTTGTTCGAATTTGAAGCTCTCTATCCTCGGGATTAGGAGCACCGCCATTGCGTGTAGTGTAGACTGCTGCAATTTCTCTGGCAGTAGGATTATCATATCTTCGATCTTGTTCTGGGCGACCGGTAATAATCATCTTGAATGTGGGAATTGGCTGATCATTGGCAATGGCTTGCTGCCTTTGCTCTTCCAGTACCTCTCCCATTGTTTTAAAATGTTGAGCAAACCGATTTACTGCCATCAATTCGTTTTGCAGCAGCGCCACCATGTCTAAGTCCAAGTTTGTTCTCTGGCTGTGTTCTGGCGTTCTTGCAGTGCTTGTTGGGTGTCCATAATGTATAATTCTGCATATTTTCGGGACCTGTGGGTTTCAGTTACCCCTGTTGAATTCAAATAAACATTGTAAATTGTACTTCGCTATATCAACTGTAATTTTCAATGTAGCAAGTGCTTTGTTATAAAAGCATCATAAAACGCCTTGATTTTCGATTGGATAACTCTTGATATTCAGGCAAGTACACAGAGAGCTTATTCATTGTATGTTGGGTGGGAAAAACATGAGGGTTCTGTCAACATCCGTTTCATCACGTGAAGCTATTATATGAAAATGTAGCATAATATTATAAGAGATAAGAGAGGGACGTTATATTTACCTGTCATATGGTATGCGTTTCCATGTATGGTGATGACTGGTGGCCCTGCATTAGCGTGTCTTACAACGTTAGCTGTCCAGGATGCCATCGCCATTAATGAATTGTATCTACGGAAATTTTTGAGAAAATATTTAGATTCATCAGTAGTTCCAGTGTATAAGTGCATCACATTTGCCGGGGGTTGTTGAATGGGATCGAGAGTTATTAATCCTCCCATACAACATTTGTTGTATTGCTTTTTTGAGTTGAGTTCCTCTCGGAAGTACTTCGCTTCACAGTGAATACATGTTCTGGTCATTTTCCCAAGATGATGAGGCATTGGGGAGAATTGAGGAATTTCAAGAATAGGTTGATTTACTTCCCTTTCTTGGTGTTCGATGGGTTGGGGGAGATCATCTTGGTGTTGTGGTGGGATTTTGTCATGCATTTCAACTTCTTGTGGTTGTACCGCTATTTGATTCTCTTCATTCTCATTTTCAAGTTGGGTTGCAATTCCATAGCAGCAGGCAATATTTGGGATCCTGAAATGCAATGCAATCTAAGTTAATATAATTCAATCATGTGTTTTGAAATGCATAAAACTGGAATTTGTGAAGATATGTCTATTTAGAGAGCAAAATAATTTCTTGACATGGTCCTATGGAGAATGACTGGTGTATATTAAGCCAATTGTGATGGTAGTCTGTTTTACCTGATTATCATGTGGAATTGGAATGTGTTGTTCCACGTTGAGTTCATCAGGTTGTGCTGGCCTTTCAATCTCATTATTTTCATTTTCAATATGTGTTTCGGGTTGCATCTGCATTGGCCGTACCTGTTAATAATGAAAATTAAATGGAATAGTTATTTTAGTTATTAGTTATTAGAAATGTTAATGCCATTACTGTGCGTGACTATGTAAATTGATGAAAATAAAAATGGGAACTTATAATTGGACATGTCTCAAGTAGGGAAATTGCATCAGGGATTTGGGTTATGGAGAGTGGAGTTGTCTGACTGTAGGTAGCTTGTGTTAACGATTTTGTTTTACCTCATTGTCATTTTGAGCTTGATTTACATGAAGCATCTCCACATCTGCCGTTTGTATTGCTGCTGGACCTTCATGATTACGATTCAGAAGGGGTGGTTGCAACTGCATAACCATCGGCGGTACCTGCAGATGGAAAATATTGATAATTTGGTTGATATAATAACTGATTTAATTTTGATAGTTTTTAATTACAAAAAGCTGTATAATATATGGTTATTATTTGAAAAGATTAGCAGAAATTATTGAGTTGTGTACCTGAAGTTGAGGGGCCAGTGCTGCAGGATATTGTAAGCCATTGTTTATTGGTTGTGGAACTGCTATAAGTCCGTAGTGGGGAAGCATCGCAGGTAGTTGCCATGGCACATATAATGCCTGCATTGTGGATAATGAAGTGGGAGTGGTTGATATTCTGGGGCTGGTTGCTGAGGGTATTCTTGCTGCAACTGGTGAAGATCATTCACTGCTCCTGTACCATATTATCAGGTGGTAAATCAGCAGGATGAGGCTGTTGGTTATTCTCACGACGGCGGCGATTTGCATCCCGCATTTGATTACGACGACTTGCCGGTGATGCTTTTTGGCTTTTTTGGCATTTTGCAAGAGATAATATAAAAAAGAAAAAAATGTGTTTTATATGCAACCCAATTTAAGTGAAAATTTGAAATAAGAGTGATTTTTGTGAGCAACTGTGATGGGTTTGTTGTTTTGTGGTGAGCTGCAAGATAAAATAAATAATTTAAAACATAATTGTAAGAAATGTTTGGATTACTCTTGATTGTTGAATTAAATTATTGGTTATTTAAAGTTTCCAATAAAAATATTGAGCACTTTATCTTATGACCTACATCACTCTTTCTATTGTGTTCTTTAACAACTAAAAGGAAAACAGTTGTGATAATGAATGGATTTGAAAGTTAATCATCCATTTCATTTTGAAAGAAAAATATAAATCACATTTGATGTGTTTGTAAAGGCTAGATTTTATTTGCATTATGCAGTAAATTTGCTTTCTATTGATAAGAATTGTTGCAATTGTTAATACACTTTAAATATAGTAGCTAAGCTTCAATTTGGATATGAATGTACATTACAGGTGAGGCATTTAAACATTAATTAAAATAGGCTTCGTATAAGAACAATTGTTGTGACACTCACCAAATTTTGAGGATCAACTTTTTTGAAACCTGTTTTTACAAAAGAAGAAAGATGATTTGGATGAATTGATTATCTTGTAAAGAGAAAGTTGCCATTAATACTAAGGAATGTTTAACATGTTTAACTTGTATATTATTATGTTGATTGAGTTGAGTGAAGAAATGAGAATAAAATGTCATGCTGAAGTGAAGGAGTGAAATACATACTTTATAAAAAACTTCACTTTACTTTACTTTGTTAATAATAACAAAAGTGGCTGGACATTAACGGAGAAGCCAGATGACAGAAACGCTAAAAAACCAGATGACAGAAACGCTAAAAAGACAGTGCATTGCGATGCAATGAAAGACAACGTTGCTTTAAAGAAGACGCTGTCGGTGTAAATAAGGATTGTTTAGGAAAGGTAAATTTCAACATTCAACTTACCAATAAAATAAAACAATCTTTCTAACAATGCTTTTGTCGATATATAAAATTGTAATATAATTATAATTATCTGCCAATTTCTAACAACAAATTTTACATTTGGTATAGCAAGAAAGTAAAGACGCAATTGCTATTTTAAATTCGCGCCAATTTGAAAGTTTGTGGCCTCTATTCGGCGGCGTGCCTCGTTGTTGTTATTATTATTCTAATGATGATCCATTCGACAGTGAGGCAGTTGAAAACAACAACAGGAACAGCATGTACTTGGCACCGAAGAGAAAACGACGTTGTTGTTTGTTGATGATGGGGAGAAGTGTCGTTTTGTAATCTCTAAGTATAAGAAATAATTTGGTGGACTTTATTATGCATGATATCTAGAAATAGATCATTTCTCACCATGGCGTTGTGGGGATTTTGATGGTGATGATGTATTGGACAGAGGTTGTTGAACACAACAACAGCAAAAACATAGGTATTCCACACGGACACATGGAGAATGAAGTACATTGATTTTT
>RQOL01000301.1:45587-65940 GCA_013076295.1 Sanderia malayensis
AGTTTACAACAACACATCTACCTGATAAGGAACATCATTAAGTGACAATGAGGAAGAATAAGTACCTACAGGTTTAGAATACTGTAAGTGATTTGTTAAGAAAACATTTAGTGGTAGTCAATGCAGAAATATTATTCAGCCTGTATTTATTCAGTCTGTATTTCAAGCAGGGTGCATTAATTGATTTATCTATTCATATGGAATAGAGAGCATCATTTGTTGAATATTATACCTGACTTGGGAAATAGTTTGAAGAGAACATTTTGAATCATTGATTGAATTTTCCATTGCCTTTGACTAAATGAATCTGTACAAAAAATTTGAAAAGAGCATTAATGAGTGTGGTAGACAAAAGATATATCCAATGCCTGTGTAATGAGGAAGGTGGTTAGTAAATAAAGTGTGGGTTTTCCCAGGGCTTGAACTTGACTTTCACTGGTTTCCTTCATGTACATCACAACAATTAAAGAATAAACATCTGGATAAACACAAGGTTCATGAGGATATCAGTGGGCTTTGGTTGTAAAACAAAGAAGGCAGCCACAAAGTCAATAAATTGTTAGGAACTATATTCACGAAAAAAAATCCCAGGAAGAGCAATGCACATTTCTTTGAAAACAAAGAGTACTGAAAAAACATTGGAGAATTTCCAGAATTCTGGCCTAACAAACTATATGTAAACCGTGAGTTGAAAGAAATGGCCAAGTAAGCAATTTCCACTTAACATATCAAATTCAAAGGGATGAAGTGAAAATATACATTGTTGACCTCTGATTCATAGCAGCCTAGTTGTTTCCTTTATGTCAATAAATACATCACTTTATTTTCTCTCATTTCAGTATCAAATTCGCTTATATCTAAATATCCATTGTTTCATTGTCTAAAATGAACCTGATTTACATTTGGTGAACAGCAAGGTAGTTGTTTCCTTTGAGTCAGGAGGGCTTTATGAGGTATAATTACATTGAGTTCAGCAACAAAATCCAACTCGATGCCATATGTTGGCAGACAGAAACTTAGATCCGACAGGCAACAATAGTGCGATGATGAGACATAACATAGATGAAAATCATACATAGATAGCACAAAGGCGTTTGAAATGAGAGACAGAAGTCTCGCCTCGTTTGAATGATGTTAGCAGAAATGCATCTAATTAAAAACAAAGTCAATAAATTTTGTTATATGTATTATTGAATGGAGATTTATATATAAATATGCAGAAGATCTGAAAGATATACAATACAGTACAAAAACATGTTTTGAAAGGACGTGATAGATATTTGTATTGTATGCGAAGTACAAATGCGAAAGGTTGAGTGATGGTATAGTCTACTATTAAAATTGGTGAATTGTCAATATCAATAAAAATTGATCCATACAATCCGTAGTTCAGGTTGCAAAATTGATTGGTTTAGCGACGTCTTTAGCAAAATGACAGTGCCTCAATTTGGATTCTTCAATAGCACTTCACTCTCAGGAAGCATACATCTCTGCCACGGCGTGAATGTAATCTTTCAATAAGGGCGGTCGTTTGTTTTGAGGATTACGTTTGTACATAGCAAAAAAGAATAAGATTGCCGGTTACATTAGTTAAAAGCTCGAACACCAGCGTCAAGGAGTAACCTTTGTTCGAGTTTTCCTTGTTGGTGAAAAGTGCAATTGAAATTTGGAAGTATATAACAGTAAACACTAAGGGGCTTCTATAGATTATAGATCAAGTTTTCATGTATTAAAAGGAGAGGGGGGGTTTATTGATAGTGCGATATTTGCAAAAAGTAACTATCCTTAAGGGACAACTTGCAGTTTTCACAGAGTAAGGAAATCCACTTTCCCATAGGCAATATCGGAGAAAATGGCAACGCATAACTCTTAATAATCGGGCGCTACGCAGGATTCAGGACTGTGCCGACTGCTTGTGTGGTGCAGTCACCCCTGGACATGTGGAGGGTGTAATGTCCAGTTGGTCTCCGCAGATCAGTGTTATCTAGAATGATGCATTCTAGAAAGGTGCCAGTAACGGCTGTACATCACACTTATGTGCACGTGATCTGCGTTGACACACAATACCCGTACCCTTGAATGTGTGTATGTGCATTTTGGTAGGCAGCCCTCTGTAGAGCAACCGTGCAGATGGTCGCTCTAAATGAAGCCTTTACAGGACTTCTTGGAAAACAATGTTCTTTGTTTTCCTGTGTGTTTCCTCTGGGAGGAATACTTTGAGCCCGTTAAATGATGTTGCTCTTGACATGGCCACATATAACTGACCATGTGTGAACACGGGCTCAGGTAAGTACAAACCAACATACCTGAGGATTGCCCTGTGCCTTGTTGATTGTCAAGCAGTATGCAAGTCTGACTGGAAACTGTCGGCGTTTCATTTTGAACGGCATTTCCGTGTCCTGAGTGGAGACTGTGATCTTGGGAATCATGACCGTTGTCCTCTGTGCTCCTTGGTAATGATCTCTGCTGTGATAACGTGACGTCGGAGATGCCGAACTATGAGTCTTGTTCCGTTGCAAAGACCTTTCTTTGGATTGAGATTCCGCAGAAGAATGATCGTTGCACCAACCTAAGGCAATGAATATTATTGTGATTAATGATGCTTTTTTTATGGTGCACCACCTTTGCACATAATAATTTAATGTTAATGGGATGAAAGATTGTACTCTTCCTACCTTGAGTTTAAGTCTGTGCAACGGCATTCCATTCGGAGTGAGTTGGTTGAGAAATTCAATGGGGTAGGCCTCTTCCTCATCTGGATCGTCTGTGACAACACTGTCTGTGCTGTAATAAGTTCTTTCGGGTGTTTGAAGTCTGTCCAGAATTAAGTCGTTTACTTGATGTGATAAGTCATTCTTTGGAGTCAGACAACAGCGTTCAGACATTGTTACAGGATCCATCATTAGGTGTGAATCTGGTGTGTTCGGCCTGGGAAAAATGAAGTTCAGCATGTCTTCTTTAGACGAAGTGCATATCTGTTGTGGCAGAATTACGTTGTCCAGTGCATCGTGTGCTTCTTGCTTGTTGCCAAGTCTGAGAAGCCATTCTGAGAATTCACGGTATGAATCATCTTGAACGGCTCTCATGTTGGTGTGTAAACGATGCTGCTGAAACTTTGTCCATAGATCAATGATCTGGTGTGATTTTAGAGTCTCTGCTACAATTCTTTCCCTTCCTGCTTTCGTGACGACAGGTAGAACCTGTCTGAAGTCACCACCAAGTAGCATGAACTTGCCACCAAATGGTCTGTCGACATGTGTAATGTCTCGAAGCAGTCGGTCGACTGCTTGTAATGCAAGTGCGGGAATCATGGAAGCTTCATCCATATGAATAGGTAGTTTCGCGCAATACCTGTGCTCTCCTGCTCTGTCTCTTGACATTACACGTTGATTCAGCTTGAAGTGGTATAGGAATTTGAAAGGTAGAATGTGAAGTTCTACCATTTATGAGCAGTGTTGCAGCAATTCCTGACCACGCCATGCACTGAACTTTATGTCCATTGGCTTGCAGATTGTGAACCAACGTGTTGTAAAGGAAAGTTTTCCCGGTTCCAGCCGGCCCGTCAACAAGTGACAGTTCTGTTCGGATTGCGCGTTGATAGCATCAGTGATTCCCGTGTATATGGCTCGCTGTTCAGGGTTCAATGCGGCCAGCATTCGTTCTCCTTCCTCTCTGGCATTGCCAACATCGATGTCATCTTCCTCTGTAATAATAAGTGAAATATATTGCAATAAAATTGGAAAGAAAGCTAGGAGAATCAATGTGCAAAAATACGTAAATGCCCTTGTCTGCACGATGTTAGGATACATTATTATATTCTTACTAATACAGTACATATTTGAAAATAACACATTAGTACCTCGTTCAGGAATGACATAGTCGGCTGGAAGTTGAGGAAGGTCAGCATAATTAGTGATCGATTGACCATGTACTTTCAAATTTTCGTCAATGTCATGTAGACATTGATACATGTGTCGGTCTTCAAAAGCTATGGCCATATCTGGATGATTGAGTTGATCACGTCGTACAAAGTCTTCACTTAATGCTTCTTTGAACATGTTGAAGAGTGCTGCGATATCAGAAGGTGTTTGAAAAAGGAGTAATGTTGCAAACAACTGTCTCAGTTGTATTGGCATGTTGAAAATAACTGCCTCCTCCAAACAGCGTATTATTTCAGCATCATCTTCCAACAGACCTAGAGCTAAAGCAGCGTCTTTGAAGGAATTGCATAGGTTTCCTTCTATCGTGCGAAGATCTTCAAACGACGTGGCACCTCGTTTATGGAGAAGCAATAGTCTCAGTGCGAACCTTTGCTCACATGGTGTGGGTGAACTTGATATATTCTGCCTATGACAGGCAGTGTTCTCCGCTGTCTTGCTTTCCATGTTTTGGTGCGCTCGTTGAAAACATAGTGTTCAGGAATCTCGTGATAGAGATATTGGCGTGCAGCCGGGTCTTGTGCATTCAATTCAAACCAAGACGTCAGTGTGGTTTTTTCATTGATGTTTTGTAATTGTTCGACCTTCCATTATCCTGAAAGTATACGGTCTGCTGATCAGGTAGATGAACATGCAGACGTTTGATAGTGTGACTTTTCTCGTGCATGGCAAATTGGAATATTCTATGAACAGCTTCTGAGGTCCAATATACCGGGCGTTGATGTATTGGCGTACTTCATCGTGCTCAATATCTTGAGGTACTTGTTGCTGCTGTCCTTCAAGAATTTCCACGTGTGCCATATCTTGTCCTTTATGAATATATTTGAAAATATATTTCACGGACTTCACAGTGCTACATATTTCCAGATTAATGTGACACTGATACTTGAGTAGAAGATGGCGATTATGTGGCACAACCCATGTATCATCTAGAAGTCGATCTTCCAGATTGACTGGGTGACGACAGCGTCGTCTGTAGAGTGGATAACCATTCGCATTGACTTGTGTTTCGGCAGTGCGATCTTTCGGAAATCGTTTCTTGCATTTGTTATTCTCCATGCAAACACATCCGGGGTTTATATCACCGCATGGTCCATGTGTCATGTGCTTCAGTACTAACTTGTGATATCTTGCATCCTGTGGGTCCGGAATTTCAGCTGATATGAGTCGATCTACCTGTAGGTTTCGAGGAAAAATATCACATGTAAGTTCTACACATCAAAATGCATTGTGTTTTTACTAAGCAATACAACTGATGATAATATTTCATACTGAATATAAATTATAATAAATCTATCTTTTACTCTATAATAGATTATTGCTATAGATGTTACCTCTTCAGGTGTTCGTGGTCTATCAGCCTCAGAGAGGAACAGAATCATGTGAGCGTGTGGTAGTCCTCTCTTCTGAAATTCGATGACATATACATGTGCAATAGTGTGTCCGAGAATGTGCTTGTGAAGGACATCTTCCAGTAGTTCTTGTAGTTTCTGTTGAAATACTCGTGTGACGATGTCAGGCCGGTCATTCGCCTTCTGGTGTGGTAGAATGTTTTCTGAAATCTCCTTCCACTTGGGATTGGCCGTCATGGTTAGGAAGATGTCAGGCTTGCCATACTTTCTTACGATGGTCATTGCATCTTGAAAGTTCTGGTACATATTTCGTTGACTGCCTGAAAAAGATGAGGGAAGTATGACAACACGACCGACATCAATATGAAGGGGTTCGTTGGGATTGTTTGCCCTGGCCATTTGATTTTCGATTTCAGCCCTTCTGTTCAGGTGATCCATCAGGCCTCGATAACTGTCAGCACGTAATTGCCGTTGATTGTGCAAAATCCAGTTGAGCTTGTTTCCTTCTATTTTGGTGTATGCATCCACCAAATATTGTTGAAAGAGAAGTGTTGCCCTGTGGATGGTGGACAGTTGATTTCTGACTTGTATTCGGTACGAATAATATTCGGCGATTGTAAGTTTGTACGGTGGTTACGATTAGCATTTTGCTGGCCTTGTCCTTCACGTGTAGGTAGACGTTGAAGGTCCACGCTGTATCCACGATCACCCTGAAAGAACAACAATGGATAGGTTAGAGGATCCGCAACAGGATCTATGGCATTAATCTTCATAAGATTACCACGCCTTGTTCGAATTTGAAGCTCTCTATCCTCGGGATTAGGAGCACCGCCATTGCGTGTAGTGTAGACTGCTGCAATTTCTCTGGCAGTAGGATTATCATATCTTCGATCTTGTTCTGGGCGACCGGTAATAATCATCTTGAATGTGGGAATTCGCTGATCATTGGCAATGGCTTGCTGCCTTTGCTCTTCCAGTACTCTCCCATTGTTTTAAAATGTTGAGCAAACCGATTTACTGCCATCAATTCGTTTTGCAGCAGCGCCACCATGTCTAAGTCCAAGTTTTGTTCTCTGGCTGTGTTCTGGCGTTCTTGCAGTGCTTGTTGGGTGTCCATAATGTATAATTCTGCATATTTTCGGGACCTGTCGGTTTCAGTTACCCCTGTTGAATTCAAATAAACATTGTAAATTGTACTTCGTATATCGACTGTAATTTTCAATGCAGCAAGTGCTTTGTTATGAAAGCATCATAAAGCGCCTTGATTTTCGATTGGATAACTCTTGATATTCAGGCAAGACATAGAGAGCTTATCCATTGTATGTTGGGTGGGAAAAACATTGAGGGTTCTGTCAACATCCGTTTCATCACGTGAAGCTATTATATGAAAATGTAGCATAATATATAAGAGATAAGAGAGGGACGTTATATTTACCTGTCATATGGTATGCGTTTCCATGTATGGTGATGACTGGTGGCCCTGCATTAGCGTGTCTTACAACGTTAGCTGTCCAGGATGCCATCGCCATTAATGAATTGTATCTACGGAAATTTTTGAGAAAATATTTAGATTCATCAGTAGTTCCAGTGTATAAATGCATCACATTTGCCGGGGGTGGTTGAATGGGATCGAGAGTTATTAATCCTCCCATACAACATTTGTTGTATTGCTTTTTGAGTTGAGTTCCTCTCGGAAGTACTTCGCTTCACAGTGAATACATGTTCTGGTCATTTTCCCAAGATGATGAGGCATTGGGGAGAATTGAGGAATTTCAAGAATAGGTTGATTTACTTCCCTTTCTTGGTGCTCGATGGGTTGGGGGAGATCATCTTGGTGTTGTGGTGGGATTTCGTCATGCATTTCAACTTCTTGTGGTTGTACCGCTATTTGATTCTCTTCATTCTCATTTTCAAGGTTGGGTTGCAATTCCATAGCAGCAGGCAATATTTGTGGATCCTGAAATGCAATGGAATCTAAGTTAATATAATTCAATCATGTGTTTTGAAATGCATAAAACTGGAATTGTGAAGATATGTCTATTTAGAGAGCAAAATAATTTCTGACATGGTCCTATGGAGAATGACTGGTGTATATTAAGCCAATTGTGATGGTAGTCTGTTTTACCTGATTATCATGTGGAATTGGAATGTGTTGTTCCACGTTGAGTTCATCAGGTTGTGCTGGCCTTTCAATTTCATTATTTTCATTTTCAATATGTGTTTCGGGTTGCATCTGCATTGGCCGTACCTGTTAATAATGAAAATTAAATGGAATTAGTTATTTTAGTTATTAGTTATTAGAAATGTTAATGCCATTACTGTGTGACTATGTAAATTGATGAAAATAAAATGGAACTTATAATACATGTCTCAAGTAGGGAAATTGCATCAGGGATTTGGGTTATGGAGAGTGGAGTTGTCTGACTGTAGGTAGCTTGTGTTAACGATTTTGTTTTACCTCATTGTCATTTTGAGCTTGATTTACATGAAGCATCTCCACATCTGCCGTTTGTATTGCTGCTGGACCTTCATGATTACGATTCAGAAGGGGTGGTTGCAACTGCATAACCATCGGCGGTACCTGCAGATGGAAAAATATTGATAATTTGGTTGATATAATAACTGATTTAATTTTGATAGTTTTTAATTACAAAAAGCTGTATAATATATGGTTGATGTATTTGAAAAGATTAGCAGAAATTATTGAGTTGTGTACCTGAAGTTGAGGGGCCAGTGCTGCAGGATATTGTAAGCCATTGTTTATTGGTTGTGGAACTGCTATAAGTCCGTAGTGGGGAAGCATCGCAGGTAGTTGCCATGGCACATATAATGCCTGCATTTGTGGATAATGAAGTGGGAGTGGTTGATATTCTGGGGCTGGTTGCTGAGGGTATTCTTGCTGCAACTGGTGAAGATCATTCACTGCTTCCTGTACCATATTATCAGGTGGTAAATCAGCAGGATCAGGCTGTTGGTTATTCTCACGACGGCGGCGAGCTGCATCCCGCATTTGATTACGACGACTGGTGCCGGTAATGCCCTTTTTGGCTTTTCTTGGCATTTTGCAAGAGATAATATAAAAAAAGAAAAAAATGTGTTTTATATGCAACCCAATTTAAGTGAAAATTTGAAATAAGAGTGATTTTTGTGAGCAAGTTTTGTGATGGGTTTGTTGTTTTGTGGCGAGCTGCAAGATAAAATAAATAATTTAAAACATAATTGTAAGAAATGTTTGGGTTTACTCTTGATTGTTGAATTAAATTATTGTTTATTGAAAGTTTCCAATTAAAAATATTGGAGCACTTTATCTTATGACCTACATCACTCTTTCTATTGTGTTCTTTAACAACTAAAAGGAAAACAGTTGTGATAATGAATGGATTTGAAAAGTTAATCATCCATTTCATTCTTGCAAAGAAAAATCCATAAACCTATATTTGATGTGTTTGTAAAGGCTAGATTTTATTTGCATTATGCAGTAAATTTGCTTTCTATTGATAAGAAATTGTTGCAATTGTTAATACTACTTTAAATATAGTAGTTAAGCTTCAAATTTGGTATATGAATGTACATTACAGAGTGAGGCATTTAAACATTAATTAAAATAGGCTTCGTATAAGAGCAATTGTTGTGACACTCACCAAATATTTTGAGGATACAACTTTTTTGGAAATTCTGTTTTTACAATAGAAGAAACATGATTTGGATGAATTGATTATCTTGTAAAGAGAAAGTTGCCATTAATACTAAGGAATGTTTAACATGTTTAACTTGTATATTATTATGTTGATTGAGTTGAGTGAAGAAATGAGAATAAAATGTCATGCTGAAGTGAAGGAGTGAAATACATACTTTATAAAAAACTGCCCTTTACTTTACTTTGTTAATAATAGCAAAAGTGGCTGGACATTAACGGAGAAGCCAGATGACAGAAACGCTAAAAAACCAGATGACAGAAACGCTAAAAAGACAGTGCATTGCGATGCAATAAAAGACAACGTTGCTTTAAAGAAGACGCTGTCGGTGTAAATAAGGATTGTTTAGGAAAGGTAAATTTCAACATTCAACTTACCAATAAAATAAAACAATCTTTCTATCAGTGCTTTTGTCGATATATACATAAAATTATAATATAATTATAATTATCTGCCAATTTTTAACAACAAATTTTACATTTGGTATAGCAAGAAAGTAGAGACGCAATTGCTATTTTAAATTCGCGCCAATTTGAAAGTTTGTGGCCTCTATTCGGCGGCGTGCCTCGTTGTTGTTATTATTATTCTAATGATGATCCATTCGACAATGAGGCATTTGAAAACAACAACAGGAACAGCATGTACTTGGCACCGAAGAGAAAACGACGTTGTTGTTTGTTGATGATGGGGAGAAGTGTCGTTGTGTAATCTCTAAGTATAAGAAATAATTTGGTGGACTTTATTATGCATGATATCTAGAAATAGATCATTTTTCACCATGGCGTTGTGGGGATTTTCATGGTGATGATGTATTGGACAGAGGTTGTTGAACACAACAACAGCAAAAACATAGGTATTCCACGACGGACACATGGAGAATGAAGTACATTGATTTTTCGTGAGCTGTTATATGTTGAGAAATATTGCTGGTGGTAAAAATACCAATAATAAGAGTAGGCCATGGAAGGATGACCAAAGGTAAGAAGGTAAGTACGTTGTTTGACTGGGTGAATACATGCGGTGGAGGTAATTAATGATTTGCAGTTACAATAAATTACTTACATTTATAGACTTCAGGTCACATGAAAAGAACTGAGATGAGCCAACATGCTATAAAGTATATTACATGATTTCTTCTTGTTTTTCAGGTGCCCAGACATAAAGTGAATGTTTGCGGTCATTCCTTGTGAACATTATTATAGTGAGGTGAGTTCATTTTTGTTAATTGAAGATCATTTGTTCATAAAGAAGGACAGTGTCTGTTTTGCAGTGATCTTTTTCGAAAAATTACAAAAGTTAGAAATAGAAGCATTACATAACATTACAATACATACACACTTACTATAGATACTATACATAAATATATACACCAATACATACCCTATATACTATATATAAATACTATACATAATATACATACATACCCTACATACATACCCTACATACATACCCTACATACATACCCTACATACATACCCTACATACATACCCTACATACATACATAC
Organism: Sanderia malayensis; assembly: GCA_013076295.1. NCBI lineage: Eukaryota > Metazoa > Cnidaria > Scyphozoa > Semaeostomeae > Pelagiidae > Sanderia > Sanderia malayensis. Next base: position 56,079 of record RQOL01000301.1, read on the forward strand.
ATACCCTACAATACATACCTTACAATACATACCCTACAATACATACCTTACAATACATACCCTACAATACATACCCTACAATACATACCCTACAATACATACCCTACAATACAACCCCCTGGCATGTGACCACGCTGCCGCCCCCCTGAAAGCCGTTTCTTCTGAAAGTGAAAAAATGAATTCATCAGCCAACTTTAAAAACACAAAAATTCTCCTAACTTGGTAAAAATTTGTCCATTTGAACTCAAATTACACCAACATGAAGGTAATAGCTTGGCGAACATTTATTGAAAGTATTTGGGTGAAAAAAACAAAGTTTTGGCAGGTTAAAATTATTTTCGCAAATGCAAAACACACGCGTGTTGAGTGAAAATTTCGTGTTTTCACCAAAATCCAAACTCGGCTAAAACTGTCCAAAAACAGAGGAAAATCACAAAACAAAAAAAACAAAGCCAGATAACTTTAGTTCCCGTGTAAATAAACAGTTATCGAAAGTTTAAATGGAGAAAATCGGCCCAGAACGACCCAAGAAAATCAAAATTGTTTTCGTGTTTTGGTTAGGCCCTCGAGCTGAAAGAAAAACGTGAGGTTAAACAAAACAAAACTCGTTCTATTTACAGCCAAAAACAATGAATAAAGGAAATACTGAAAATTGTCCACACATTGTCTCCACAGGTCCTGAGAACAATTGACACGTCTTTACAATTGATTTCCGGCACGTATTCACGTTTAAAGCCGAGCAACTTGCCGCCCGTTTAACTACGAAAACACCTGCTTCTCCCTGCTCGGTTTGCATCTCATTAACTCGGTCGGCGGAACTTTCTAGAAAGTCGGAGCAGAAAATGGGCCATAACTGCCGAACCGCTGGGGTTAGAAATTAGCCAAATAGTACACTGTCATCAGCACAATGCAGCGATCATTTCTATACTGATTTGCACCCTTATTCGCACCCCAAAAAAATGCCTTTATGGATACAACGAAATCCCTTTGATCCCATTGTTTGGTCGAACGTCGATTGTTCAAGAGACAATGGAGCATTGTTTGGCGGGTTGGGGTCACGTGTGACGTAGATTATATATATAGACTAGCCGGGGGCGCTCGCTACGCTCGCTTCCCGGAGTCCCCCAAGCAACAAAAGTTTAATGTGGTTGGCGTCGTGCGCTGCATTCGCTCCGCTCATGCCCTTTCCCACCCCACGTACAGTGGTTTGGCTCTCCCTCGCTCCCCTGTCTATCTATTGTCACGATTGTAGTGTTTAACATGCATGGAAATTAGTTTTAGCGATCAGCCTCGTTTTCATTTGAAAATCCTCGTTTTCAACAGTTAAGCCTCGTGCTGATGGTACAGTAGATAAGATGCAACATCAAAGTTTGTTATGTTGTAGGGACAACAACAATTAGCCTGCTATTAGTTGAGTGCATGCATTGACACTTGGCTGTGGTACTTTGTCAACCTAATACAAACAGTAAAGGATGATCTATGATGAGCATCCAGAATTTAAATTAATGTTGACTTACAGAGGTATGGTTTTGTTTCCATGATAAGATGATACTGACGCATTGATTTTTAATAAAGCAATAGGTATATAGCCTCCAATACTTGCATTTGTACAAAGATGTATATCAGTAGATCTACAACGTGAAAGAGACAAATTATATTATATTTAACATGTTGGTATATTACTATCAAGGTTAATAAAGAATTAGATTTGGATAACATAGCTGTTGGGAGTTAAATATGCTCTTAGTGAAAAATTGTTCATGTTGATTGAATGTATGTCAATATGAAAAGAAATAAAGAAATGAATATTGATGAGTATGATATGACATTACAGTATGACATCACAGACCAAACAGATCATGTAATGCAATTGGCACAAAAAAGCTTTATATAGAACATAAGTATAAGCACCGTAGACGGTGGATAACGAATGCAAAAGTACTTCATGATCATCATGAATGGGATGGGAATTGCACGGTGAAAGGAGTTTCACAGGAGTATTGGGCTTGGCTGGTAAGGCAAAGAAGGCAGCCACAAAGTGAAAAGAATCGTAAAGAAAAATATTATAAACAAATTAAAGCCACTGGAATATGTGGGTACAGCGTGAAACACTCTTTCCCAAAACATGAAATATAAAAAGCCATGAAACATAAGCGGAGTTGTCAATTTTGGCCTCAAGAAACTATATGTTATCAGTGAGTGAAACACAATTGGCCTAAGCAATTATATGGGAACTTGAATAGGGTGAAACTAAAAATAAACACTACTTACTCCTGAGCTGCGGCAAAATGAATGTTTATCTCAGGTTTACTTTCTCTTATTTCAGCATCAAGGTCCGTTGCGATCCACAATTTGGGAAACGAATATTCGGAGAGCACAACCAGCGGCATGATAAATTGCTACGTTGACGAAACATAGCATAAATCAAAATCACACAACATATTCTATTGTTATGCAGCCTCGTTTTGACATAATTTTGTGATTGAGCTGGATTGGCTAACAATCAACCCAGCCCAAACCCAGCCCATGAAAAGAGAATTGAACTGAACAAAGAACATGCTGGCATTGCATCCTTCCTTTCTTCTTTTCTGCTCGTTCACTGGGGCACTGGCGATGGTAAGTAGGTTTTGCACATCGTTTTATATCATTGTGATCGTTGAAGTTACATCTTTAAAATACATCTGTAGCGTTTCTGTGAAGGTTTTCATTCATTTTCGCAGCGTATAAGGCTTGAGGAAATATAGTATTTTATAAAATCCCTTGAGAGTAGGCCACATTTAAGAAAAACGGATGATAGAGTTAAGATACATTTTCTGCATTGGAAAATGAGATAAGATTCTGTGCTGCTTACGTTATAGTACATGTATTATTCTTGAATTTTAGGTAGTGCATAATTTGTGTGATGTGATGTCAATGAAGGCAACTGTTGACTGGGTAAGTAAGTATTGAAATATGGGAGCCGATGACACATGCGAAAGGCCATCTAGTTCATTTATAAAGACGCGTTTTTGAAATACATTTCTTGCAAATTTTTAGGGCTTGTGTCACAGGATGTGAAAGGTACTGTTGGTGATGAATATTTCTTGGCGAAATATATATGTTGGCGAAATGCATGATTTTTCAAAGGTAGAAGTCTTGTGGTTATTTTTGCAATGTTATTATTATTAATTATTATTTTAATCTACCGTTCTAATTTAATACATCGTAATAACTATAGAACAAAACAAACAAATAACATTGAAACAATACGAACAAAACACAAACACGAACATGATATCAGAAGAACAACTACAACTACAACTGTCCCTGTCTGCCCCTTACCAAAGATAAAATTTCTGTTGTGGGCACTTCTGCCCACATGCATCTGGTAAGGGCTTGCACTTTTTCTTTGTTTCTTTTTTTTTGTGTATTTTTTTCTTTTTTGAAGTTTTTTTTTCAAGATTTTTATATTTATTTCCTCAGATGTCCTGTTGAGAAGAACACACTGCTACAGAAGGAGTTAAAAGTAAGCAATATGTTATAGACACAGATGAGATCTGAATTTAGCATTGCAACTTACGCTATTTCATCCTTTGCTAAATATATATTAATATATTAACATATTATTACTTCTTCATATGGGATGAAGCCTCCATTAATTATTGTATATTATATTATTTATTGGTATGTTTCACAGATGAGATGGGAATTTTGCATTGCAACTTACGCTATTTCTTCCTTCGTTAAATGCCTGCCTTCGGTGCTAACGAAGTGAAACTTGGTGCCTCTGTGAATGGCACTGAATTTGAAGGCACATTGCCTTTTTAGTGACCCAATATTAGTAAAGTCAATTAGCTAGGATTAATATGAGAACAATATATTAAAAACAGTGACTCACATAGGATACAATTGTGTTTCCTTGTAAAGCAGTTTGCATAATATATGCATGACATTTATATAGATTTATCAATATATGGATGATAGTATTTTTCAATGTTACCTCAGTTTCCTCACCACAATAAACCACTGTGGGTTCCTTCGCCACTTCAGGCTCAACTGCTGCAGGCTCAACTGCTGCAGGCTCATTAATCATGGCAAGTTCCATTTCACTATCCATGTTTACACTATATATAAATATATTGTCATTGTCAGTCAAAGGTGACTTAATAGGCTATCACTTGTTTCAATTTGCCTCTACTGTTCTCTTAATGTAACAATAATATATACTTTTAATGTATTAATATGAAACAGTTCTATTTTGTGCAGAAAATGAATAATAATTATCTTTCTTACAATGAAGGGGAGAGACTAAAGGCAGGCAGAAAACACAGAAATAAATTCGTGAACTTACGGTAACAGTAGTTGCAAAAATTATCTATTTCAGGTGAACCTGTAAAGGATAAAATTGTTATAATATTGTGAAAATATCCACTGCAATGGCAATTGTGACATAAAATATAGCAGCTTGAGTTTTTTTAAAGCTATTTAGTTATGAATAGCCTGTATTTTCTTTTGAAAGTAAAAGGAACATTAAAAATACATGTACTTACGTGAATTGTTGTTTTGCTTGTTGTGAATGCGAAAAAATTTTTACGCACGCTATGTCCTCTATGACGCAAGAAAAATTTTAAATTTCGCGCCGCTATTGTTGTTGCTAGGACGCCGAAATTGCCGTGAAAATCTGATGATACCAGTATTAGCTGCAGGAGATTACGTCGTGCTGTGCTGCATTGATTGTATTGTGATTGTAGTTTTCAAGAGCAACAAAACTTGTAATTATGCGATAACTATTAGAATTACAATTGGGATGAGAATACATATAAGGAACCTAGGTGAGGGCCTAGTTGTTTAAGTTCGTTATTTTGAGATCTCTTTGACCACTCAGTAGTTGTAAAAGTTCTTTAATTTTAGTTGGGCATTTGGTGGACATAATTAGTAGAGACGCAAGAAAAGCATTCAAATTCATCGTTTTGCTACGTGAAAAGATAGAGGTTAACACATGAAGAAGCTTCATATAATGTAAAAGTACTGAAAATCAATGGAACCGGCTTCCTAATTTTAAATTATGCGGAAATATTAATATACTCAAAATGAAAAGATGGCTTAGTGATTTGGCCTGTAGTAGTAAACGTTCCTTAAGTTTTCTATCTTATACATGTAGGTTCCTTATAAAAAAGTTTGTAACTTCAAGTTGCCATTATGTTGTAATTGTTCTGAGGATTCAATGAGTTTGTGTGCTTGCATGTTAATTGTATGGCAAAGCTCTTTATGATATAAGACACATTGTAAGATGGTATTACAGTTCGTGTAATACAGTGTCTATATACTGAAAACATAAGCAAGTGTCAATGATATATACAATTAGAATGTTGTTGACTAAAAAAAACAGAAATACTTTGTCAAGCACTTTCACAGGTGTCCTTATGAATGAGGAGACACCATACACTATTAATGAGGAGACAGCATACACTATGAGGTTCTGGTTAAAAAGATATCTACAATGGGAAACTATCACAACTTATCATGCAAGTCTCTCAATATTCAAGTAAGATAACAAAGACATATTTATGCAGATATAGATTATTAAAATGCATTAATAATGTTTGCTTTTGTGGTAAGAGCCATCTTAGCTTGTTTTGTCCAGTGTAATGGAGGATCCTATCAGTCATTGATACAATGTATGCTTCCACAAATTTGAAAAGTTGTGGTGTAATGGTTGTAAAGTCATTGCAGTCTGTGCCTGGCATACTGAGGTTCTGACAATGCATCTGCCTGATAAGGAACATCATTAAGTGACAATGTGGAAGAAATAAGTATCTACAGGTTTAGAATACTGTAAGTGATTTGTTAAGAAAACATTTAGTGGTAGTCAATGCAGAAATATTATTCAGCCTGTATTTATTCAGTCTGTATTTCAAGCAGGGTGCATTAATTGATTTATCTATTCATATGGAATAGAGAGCATCATTTGTTGAATATTATACCTGACTTGGGAAATAGTTTGAAGAGAACATTTTGAATCATTGATTGAATTTTCCATTGCCTTTGACTAAATGAATCTGTACAAAAAATTTGAAAAGAGCATTAATGAGTGTGGTAGACAAAAGATATATCCAATGCCTGTGTAATGAGGAAGGTGGTTAGTAAATAAAGTGTGGGTTTTCCCAGGGCTTGAACTTGACTTTCACTGGTTTCCTTCATGTACATCACAACAATTAAAGAATAAACATCTTGGATAAAGACAAAGGTTCATGAGGATATCAGTGGGCTTTGGTTGTAAAACAAAGAAGGCAGCCACAAAGTCAATAAATTGTTAGGAACTATATCACGAAAACAAAAATCCCAGGAAGAGCAATGCACATTTTTTGAAAACAAAGTAGGTACTGAAAAAACATTGGAGAATTTCCAGAATTCTGGCCTAACAAACTATATGTAAAGCGTGAGTTGAAAAGAAATGGCGCAAGGTAAGCAATTTCCACTTAACACATCAAATTCAAAGGGATGAACGTGAAAATATACATTGTTGACCTCTGATTCATAGCAGCCTAGTTGTTTCCTTTATGTCAATAAAAGTACATCACCTTTATTTTCTCTCTTTATTATATCTAAATATCCATTGTTTCATTGTCTAAAATGAACCTGATTTACATTTGGTGAACAGCAAGGTAGTTGTTTCCTTTGAGTCAGGAGGGCTTTATGAGGTATAATTACATTGAGTTCAGCAACAAAATCCAACTCGATGCCATATGTTGGCAGACAGAAACTTAGACCCGACAGGCAACAATAGTGCGATGATGAGACATACATAGATGAAAATCATACATAGATAGCACAAAGGCGTTTGAAATGAGAGACAGAAGTCTCGCCTCGTTTGAATGATGTTAGCAGAAATGCATCTAATTAAAAACGAAGTCAATAAATTTTGTTATGATATTATTGAATGGAGATTTATATAATGATTGCAGAAGATCTGAAAGATATACAATACAGTACAAAAAACATGTTTTGAAAGGACGTGGATAGATATTTGTATTGTATGCGAAGTACAAATGCGAAAAGTTGAGTGATGATATAGTCTACTATTAAAATTGGTGAATTGTCAATATCAATAAAAATTGATCCATACAATCCGTAGTTCAGGTTGCAAAATTGATTGGTTTAGCGACGTCTTTAGCAAAATGACAGTACCTCAATTTGGATTCTTCAATAGCACTTCACTCTCAGGAAGCATACATCTCTGCCACGGCGTGAATGTAATCTTTCAATAAGGGCGGTCGTTTGTTTTGAGGATTACGTTTGTACATAGCAAAAAAGAATAAGATTGCCGGTTACATTAGTTAAAAGCTCGAACACCAGCGTCAAGGAGTAACCTTTGTTCGAGTTTTCCTTGTTGGTGAAAAGTGCAATTGAAATTTGGAAGTATATAACAGTAAACACTAAAGGGGCTTCTATAGATTATAGATCAAGTTTTCATGTATTAAAAGGAGAGGGGGGGGTCTTATTGATAGTGCGATATTTTGCAAAAAGTAACTATCCTTAAGGGACAACTTGCAGTTTTCACAGAGTAAGGAAATCCACTTTCCCATAGGCAATATCGGAGAAAATGGCAACGCATAACTCTTAATAATCGGGCGCTACGCAGGATTCAGGACTGTGCCGACTGCTATGTGTGGTGCAGTCACCCCTGGACATGTGGAGGGTGTAATGTCCAGTTGGTCTCCGCAGATCAGTGTTATCTAGAATGAGTGCATTCTAGAAAGGTGCCAGTAACGGCTGTACATCACACTTATGTGCGACGTGATCTGCGTTGACACACAATACCCGTACCCTTGAATGTGTGTATGTGCATTTTGGTAGGCAGCCCTCTGTAGAGCAACCGTGCAGATGGTCGCTCTAAAATGAAGCCTTTACAGGACTTCTTGGAAAACAATGTTCTTTGTTTTCCTGTGTGTTTCCTCTGGGAGGAATACTTTGAGCCCGTTAAATGATGTTGCTCTTGACATGGCCACATATAACTGACCATGTGTGAACACGGGCTCAGGTAAGTACAAACCAACATACCTGAGGATTGCCCTGTGCCTTGTTGATTGTCAAGCAGTATGCAAGTCTGACTGGAAACTGTCGGCGTTTCATTTTGAACGGCATTTCCGTGTCCTGAGTGGAGACTGTGATCTTGGGAATCTTGACCCGTTGTCCTCTGTGCTCCTTGGTAATGATCTCTGCTGTGATAACGTGACGTCGGAGATGCCGAACTATGAGTCTTGTTCCGTTGCAAAGACCTTTCTTTGGATTGAGATTCCCCAGAAGAATGATCGTTGCACCAACCTAAGGCAATGAATATTATTGTGATTATTGATGCTTTTTTATGGTGCACCACCTTTGCACATAATAATTAATGTTAATGGATGAAAGATTGTACTCTTCCTACCTTGAGTTTAAGTCTGTGCAACGGCATTCCATTCGGAGTGAGTTGGTTGAGAAATTCAATGGGGTAGGCCTCTTCCTCATCTGGATCGTCTGTGACAACACTGTCTGTGCTGTAATAAGTTCTTTCGGGTGTTTGAAGTCTGTCCAAAATTAAGTCGTTTACTTGATGTGATAAGTCATTCTTTGGAGTCAGACAACAGCGTTCAGACATTGTTACAGGATCCATCATTAGGTGTGAATCTGGTGTGTTCGGCCTGGGAAAAATGAAGTTCAGCATGTCTTCTTTAGACGAAGTGCATATCTGTTGTGGCAGAATTACGTTGTCCAGTGCATCGTGTGCTTCTTGCTTGTTGCCAAGTCTGGAAGCCATTCTGAGAATTCACGGTATGAATCATCTTGAACGGCTCTCATGTTGGTGTGTAAGCGATGCTGCTGAAACTTTGTCCATAGATCAATGATCTGGTGTGATTTTAGAGTCTCTGCTACAATTATTTCCCTTCCTGCTTTCGTGACGACAGGTAGAACTGTCTGAAGTCTCCACCAAGTAGCATGAACTTGCCACCAAATGGTCTGTCGACATGTGTAATGTCTCGAAGCAGTCGGTCGACTGCTTGTAATGCAAGTGCGGGAATCATGGAAGCTTCATCCATATAAAGAGAGTAGTTTCGCGCAATACCTGTGCTCTCCTGCTCTGTCTCTTGACATTACACGTTGATTCAGCTTGAAGTGGTATAGGAATTTGAAAGGTAGAATGTGACGTTCTACCATTTATGAGCAGCGTTGCAGCAATTCCTGACCACGCCATGCACTGAACTTTATGTCCATTGGCTTGCAGATTGTGAACCAACGTGTTGTAAAGGAAAGTTTTCCCGGTTCCAGCCGGCCCGTCAACAAAGTGACAGTTCTGTTCGGATTGCGCATTGATAGCATCAGTGATTCCCGTGTATATGGCTCGCTGTTCAGGGCCAATGCGGCCAGCATTCGTTCTCCTTCCTCTCTGGCATTGCCAACATCGATGTCATCTTCCTCTGTAATAATAAGTGAAATATATTGCAATAAAATTTGAAAGAAAAGCAGGAGAATAAATGTCCAAAAATACGTAAATGCCCTTGTCTGCACGATGTTAGAATACATTATTATATTCGTACTAATACAGTACATATTTGAAATAACACATTAGTACCTCGTTCAGGAATGACATAGTCGGCTGGAAGTTGAGGAAGGTCAGCATAATTAGTGATCGATTGACCATGTACTTTCAAATTTTCGTCAATGTCATGTAGACATTGATACATGTGTCGGTCTTCAAAAGCTATGGCCATATCTGGATGATTGAGTTGATCACGTCGTACAAAGTCTTCACTTAATGCTTCTTTGAACATGTTGAAGAGTGCTGCGATATCAGAAGGTGTTTGAAAAAGGAGTAATGTTGCAAACAACTGTCTCAGTTGTATTG
>RQOL01000301.1:66040-76771 GCA_013076295.1 Sanderia malayensis
CTCCCCGGAGCCCCCCGAGCAACAAAAGCTTAATGTCGTTGGCGCGCTTCGCACGCTGCATTCGCTCCCGCTCATGCCCCTTTCAACCCCACGTACAATGGGTTAGCTCGCTGCGCTCGCCTGTGGTTGGCGCACTTCGTGCGCTGCATTCGCTTACGCTCATGCCCTTTTCAACTCTACATACAATGGGTTAGGTCGCTACGCTCGCCTGTGGTTGGCGCACTTCGTGCGCTGCATTCGCTTATGCTCATGCCCATACATACATATATACATACATACATACATACATACATACCTACCTACATACATACATACATACATACATACATACATACATACATACATACATACATACATACATACATACATACATACATACATACATACATACAAACATGGGCCGGGTTCGGTCGCTTCGCTCCCTCCCCGGAGCCCGTCAAATAGACAAAGCTTAATCTGGTTGGCGCGCTTCGCGCGCTGCATTCGCTTCCGCTCATGCCCATACATACATACATACCCTACAATACATACCCTACAATACATACCCTACAATACATACCCTACGATACATACCCTACGATACATACCCTACGATACATACCCTACGATACATACCCTACAATAAATACCCTACAATAAATACCTTACAATACATACCCTACAATAAATACCCTACATAACATACCCTACAATACATACCCTACAATAAATACCCTACAATACATACCCTACAATACATACCCTACAATAAATACCCTACAATACATACCCTACATACATACCCTACAATACATACCCTACAATACATACCCTACAATATATACCCTACCATACTTCCCCCTGGCAAGCGACCACCCAGCGCCCACCCTGCCGCCCCCCTAAAAGCCGTTTCTTCTGAAAGTGAAAAAATGAATTCATCAACGTACTTTAAAAACACTAAAACTTTCAAATTAAATTAACGTGGCGAATTTTCGTCCTATAGAACCCACGAAAATATCAAAATGAAGCTAATAGCTTGGCAAACATTTATCGAAAGTATTTGGGTGAAAAAAACAAAGTTTTGGCAGGCTAAAAAATAATTTTCGCAAATGCAAAACACACGCGTGTTGCTTGAAAATTTCGTGTTTTTCAGCAAAATCCAAACTCGGCTAAAACTGTCCAAAAACAGAGGAAAATCAACAAAACAAAAAAAACAAAGCCATATAACTTTAGTTCTCGTGTAAATAAACAGTTATCGAAAGTTTAAATGGAGAAAATCGACCCAGAACGACCCGAGAAATTCAAAATTGTCTTCATGTTTTGGTTAGGCCCTCGAGCCGAAAGAAAAACGTGAGGTGAAACAAAACAAAACTCGTGCTATTTAAAGCCGAAAACAATTGAATAAAGGAAATACCTTGAAATTATTGTCCACCAATTGTCTCCACAGGTCTTGACAACAATTGACACGTCTTTACAATTGATTTCCGGCACGTATTCACGTTTAAACCCGGGCAACTTGCCGCCCGTTCAACTAAAAACACACGTGCTTCTCCTTGCTCGTTTTGCATCTCATTAACTCCGTCCTCAGAACTTTCTAGAAAGTCGGAACACAAAATGGGGCATAACTCCCGAACCGTTTGGAGTAGAAATTAGCCACATACTTTACTGTAATCAGCGCAATGCAGCGATCATTTTGATACCAATTTGCACCCTTATTGAGCCCCAAAAAAAAAGCCTTTATGGATACAACGAAATTCCTTTGATCCCATTGTTCGGTCGAACGTCGATTGTTCAAGAAACAATAGCCCATTGTTTAGAGTCGGCGGGTCACGTGTCGACGTAGATTATATAATAGAGATAGACTAGCCGGGGGCGCTCGCTACGCTCGCTTCCCGGAGTCCCCCAAGCAACAAAAGTTTAATGTGGTTGGCGCACTTCGTGCGCTGCATTCGCTCCTGCTCATGCCCTTTCCCACCCCACGTACAGTGGTTTGGCTCTCCTTCTCGCTCCCCTGTCTATCTATTGTCACGATTGTAGTGTTTAAAATGCATGGAAATTAGTTTTAGCGATCAGCCTCGTTTTCATTTGAAAATCCTCGTTTTCAACAGTTAAGCCTTGTGCTGATGGTACAGTAGATAAGATGCAACATCAAAGTTTGTTATGTTGTAGGGACAACAACAATTAGCCTGCTATTAGTTGAGTGCATGCATTGACACTTGGCTGTGGTACTTTGTCAACCTAATACAAACAGTAAAGGATGATCTATGATGAGCATCCAGAATTTAAATTAATGTTGACTTACAGAGGTATGGTTTTGTTTCCATGATAAGATGATAATGACGCATTGATTTTTAATAAAGCAATAGGTATATAGCCTCCAATACTTGCATTTGTACAAAGATGTATATCAGTAGATCTACAACGTGAAAGAGACAAATTATATTATATTTAACATGTTGGTATATTACTATCAAGGTTGATAAGGAATTAGATTTGGATAACATAGCTGTTGGGAGTTAAATATGCTCTTAGTGAAAAATTGTTCATGTTGATTGAATGTATGTCAATATGAAAAGAAATAAAGAAATGAATATTGATGAGTATGATATGACATTACAGTATGACATCACAGACCAAACAGATCATGTAATGCAATTGGCACAAAAAAGCTTTATATAGAACATAAGTATAAGCACCGTAGACGGTGGATAACGAATGCAAAAGTACTTCATGATCATTATGAATGGGATGGGAATTGCACGGTGAAAGGAGTTTCACAGGAGTATTGGGCTTGGCTGGTAAGGCAAAGAAGGCAGCCACAAAGTGAAAAGAATCGTAAAGAAAAATATTATAAACAAATTAAAGCCACTGGAATATGTGGGTACAGCGTGAAACACTCTTTCCCAAAACATGAAATATAAAAAGCCATGAAACATAAGCGGAGTTGTCAATTTTGGCCTCAAGAAACTATATGTTATCAGTGAGTGAAACACAATTGGCCTAAGCAATTATATGGGAACTTGAATAGGGTGAAACTAAAAATAAACACTACTTACTCCTGAGCTGCGGCAAAATGAATTACTTTCTCTTATTTCAGCATCAAGGTCCGTTGCGATCCACAATTTGGGAAACGAAAATTCGGAGAGCACAACCAGCGGCATGATAAATTGCTACGTTGACGAAACATAGCATAAATCAAAATCACACAACATATTCTATTGTTATGCAACCCCGTTTTGACGTAATTTTTTTAGATGAGCTGGATTGGCTAACAATCAACCCAGCCCAAACCCAGCCCATGAAAAGAGAATTGAACTGAACAAAGAACATGCTGGCATTGCATCCTTCCTTTCTTCTTTTCTGCTCGTTCACTGGGGCACTGGCGATGGTAAGTAGGTTTTGCACATCGTTTTATATCATTGTGATCGTTGAAGTTACATCTTTGAAATACATCTGTAGTGTTTCTGTGAAGGTTTTCATTCATTTTCGCAGCGTATAAGGCTTGAGGAAATGTAGTATTTTATAAAATCCCTTGAGAGTAGGCCACATTTAAGAAAAACGGATGATAGAGTTAAGATACATTTTCTGCATTGTAAAATGAGATAAGATTCTGTGCTGCTTACGTTATAGTACATGTATTATTCTTGAATTTGAGGTAGTGCATAATTTGTGTGATGTGATGTCAATGAGGCAACTGTTGACTGGGTAAGTAAGTATTGAATATGGGAGCCGATGACACATGCGAAAGCCATCTAGTTCATTTATAAAGACGCGTTTTTGAAATACATTTTTTGCAAATTTTTAGGGCTTGTGTCACAGGATGTGAAAGGTACTGTTGGTGATGATATTTCTTGGCGAAATATATATGTTGGCGAAATGCATGATTTTTCAAAGGTAGAAGTCTTGTGGTTTATTTTTGCAATGTTATTATTATTAATTATTATTTTAATCTACCGTTCTAATTTAATACATCGTAATACTATAGAACAAAACAAACAAATAACATTGAAACAATACGAACAAAACACAAACACGAACATGATATCACGAAGAACAACTACAATACAACTACAACTGTCCTGTTGCCCCTTACCAAAGATAAAATTTCTGTTGTGGGCACTTCTGCCCACATGTATCTGGTAAGGGCTTGCACTTTTCTTTGTTTCTTTTTTTTGTGTATTTTTCTTTTTTGAAGTTTTTTTTTCAAGATTTTTATATTTATTCCTCAGATGTCCTGTTGAGAAGAACACACTGCTACAGAGGAGTTAAAAGTAAGCAATATGTTATAGACACAGATGAGATCTGAATTTAGCATTGCAACTTACGCTATTTCATCCTTGCTAAATATATATTAATATATTAACTAATATTACTTTCTTCATATGGGATGAAGCCTCCATTAATTATTGTATATTATATTATTTATTGGTATGTTTCACAATGAGATGGGAATTTTGCATTGCAACTTACCTATTTCCTTCCTTCGTTAAATGCCTGCCTTCGGTGCTAACGAAGTGAAACTTGGTGCCTCTGTGAATGGCACTGAATTTGAAGGCACATTGCCTTTTTAGTGACCCAATATTAGTAAAGTCATTAGCTAGGATTAATATGAGAACAATATATTAAAAACAGTGACTCACATAGGATACATTGTGTTTCCTTGTAAAGCAGTTTGATAATATATGCATGACATTTATATAGATTTATCAATTATGGATGATAGTATTTTTCAATGTTACCTCAGTTTCTCACCACAATAAACCACTGTGGGTTCTTCGCCACTTCAGGCTCAACTGCTGCAGGCTCAACTGCTGCAGGCTCATTAATCATGGCAAGTTCCATTTCACTATCCATGTTTACACTATATATAAATATATTGTCATTGTCAGTCAAAGGTGACTTAATAGGCTATCACTTGTTTCAATTTGCCTCTACTGTTCTCTTAATGTAACAATAATATATACTTTAATGTAATAATATGAACAGTTCTATTTTGTGCAGAAAATGAATAATAATTATCTTTCTTACAATGAAGGGAGAGACTAAAGGCAGGCAGAAAACACAGAAATAAATTTGTGAACTTACGGTAACAGTAGTTGCAAAAATATCTATTTCAGATGAACCTGTAAAGGATAAAATTGTTATAATATTGTGAAAATATCCGCTGCAATAGCAATTGTGACATAAAATATAGCAGCTTGAGTTTTTTTAAAGCTATTTAGTTATGAATAGCCTGTATTTTCTTTTGAAAGTAAAAGGAACATTAAAAATACATGTACTTACGTGAATTGTTGTTTTGCTTGTTGTGAATGCGAAAAAATTTTTACGCACGCTATGTCCTCCATGACGCAAGAAAAATTTTAAATTTCGCGCCGCTATTGTTGTTGCTAGACGCCGAAATTGCCGTGAAAATCTGATGATACCAGTATTAGCTGCAGGAGATTACGTCGTGCTGTGCTGCATTGATTGTATTGTGATTGTAGTTTTCAAGAGCAACAAAAACTTGTAATTATGCGATAACTATTAGAATTACAATTGGGATGAGAATACATATAAGGAACCTAGGTGAGGGCCTAGTTGTTTAAGTTCGTTATTTTGAGATCTCTTTGACCACTCAGTAGTTGTAAAAGTTCTTTAATTTTTAGTTGGCATTTGGTGGACATAATTAGTAGAGAGCAAGAAAAGCATTGAAATTCATCGTTTTAGCTACGTGAAAAGATAATAGGTTACACATGAAGAGCTTCATATAATGTAAAAGTACTGGAAAATCAATGGAACCGGCTTCCTAATTTTAAATTATGCCGGAAATATTAATATACTCAAAATGAAAAGATGGCTTAGTGATTTGGCCTGTAGTAGTAAACGTTCCTTAAGTTTTCTATCTTATACATGTAGGTTCCTTATAAAAAAGTTTGTAACTTTCAAGTTGCCATTATGTTGTAATTGTTCTGAGGATTCAATGAGTTTGTGTGCTTGCATGTTAATTGTATGGCAAAGCTCTTTATGATATAAGACACATTGTAAGAATGGTATTACAGTTCGTGTAATACCAGTGTCTATATACTGAAAACATAAGCAAGTGTCAATGATATATACAATTAGAATGTTGTTGACTAAATAAAACAGAAATACTTTGTCAAGCACTTTCACAGTGTCCTTATGAATGAGAGACACCATACACTATTAATGAGAGACAGCATACACTATGAGGTTCTGGTTAAAAAGATATCTACAATGGGAAACATCACAACTTATCATGCAAGTCTCTCAATATTCAATAAGATAACAAAGACATATTTATGCAGATATAGATTATAAATGCATTAATAATGTTTGCTTTTGTGGTTAAGAGCCATCTTAGCTTGTTTTGTCCAGTGTATGGAGGATCGATCAGTCATTGATACAATGTAGCTTCCACAAAATTTGAAAAATTGTGGTGTAATGGTTGTAAAGTCATGCAGTCTGTGCCTGCATACTGAGGTTCTGACAATGCATCTGCCTGATAGGAACATCATTAAGTACAATGTGGAAGAAATAAGTATCTACAGTTTAGAATACTGTAAGTGATTTGTTAAGAAAACATTAGTGTAGTCAATGCAGAAATATTATTCAGCCTGTATTATTCAGTCTGTATTTCAAGCAGGGTGCATTAATGATTTATCTATTCATATGGATAGAGAGCATCATTTGGTTGAATATTTATACCTGACTTGAGAAATAGTTTCAAGAGAACATTTTGAATCATTGATGAATTTTCCATTGCCTTTGACTAAATGAATCTGTACAAAAATTTGAAAAGAGCATTATGGTGTGGTAGACAAAGATATATCCAATGCCTGTGTAATGAGGAAGTGTAGTAAATAAAGTGTGGGTTTTCCCAGGGCTTGAACTTGACTTTCACTGGTTTCCTTCATGTACATCACAACAATTAAAGAATAAACATCTTGGATAAACACAAAGGTTCATGAGGATATCAGTGGGCTTTGGTTGTAAAACAAAGAAGGCAGCCAAAGTCATAAATTCGTTAGAACTATATTCACGAAAACAAAATCCCAGGAAGAGCAATGCACATTTCTTTTGAAAACAAAGTAGGTACTGAAAAAAACATTGGAGAATTTCCAGAATTCTGGCCTAACAAACTATATGTAAGCGTGAGTTGAAAGAAATGGCGCAAGGTAAGCAATTTCCACTTAACACATCAAATTCAAAGGGATGAACGTGAAAATATACATTGTTGACGTCTGATTCTTAGCAGCCTCTAGTTGTTTCCTTTATGTCAATAAAAGTACATCACCTTTATTTTCTCTCATTTCAGTATCAAATTCGCTTATATCTAAATATCCATTGTTTCATTGTCTAAAATGAACCTGATTTACATTGGTGAACAGCAAGGTAGTTGTTTCCTTTGAGTCAGGAGGGCTTTATGAGGTATAATTACATTGAGTTCAGCAACAAAATCCAACTCGATGCCATATGTTGGCAGACAGAAACTTAGATCTGACAGGCAACAATAGTGCGATGATGAGACATAACATTGATGAAAATCATACATAGATAGCACAAAGGCGTTTGAAATGAGAGACAGAAGTCTCGCCTCGTTTGAATGATGTTAGCAGAAATGCATCTAATTATAAACAAAGTCAATAAATTTTGTTATGGTATTATTGAATGGAGATTTATATAATGATTGCAGAAGATCTGAAAGATATACAATACAGTACAAAAAACATGTTTTGAAAGGACGTGGATAGATATTTGTATTGTATGCGAAGTACAAATGCGAAAGGTTGAGTGATGGTATAGTCTACTATTAAAATTGGTGAATTGTCAATATCAATAAAAATTGATCCATACAATCCGTAGTTCAGGTTGCAAAATTGATTGGTTTAGCAACGTCTTTAGCAAAATGACAGTGCCTCAATTTGGATTCTTCAATAGCACTTCACTCTCAGGAAGCATACATCTCTGCCACGGCGTGAATGTAATCTTTCAATAAGGGCGGTCGTTTGTTTTGAGGATTACGTTTGTACATAGCAAAAAAGAATAAGATTGCCGGTTACATTAGTTAAAAGCTCGAACACCAGCGTCAAGGAGTAACCTTTGTTCGAGTTTTCCTTGTGGGTGAAAAGTGCAATTGAAATTTGGAAGTATATAACAGTAAACACTGAAGGGGCTTCTATAGATTATAGATCAAGTTTTCATGCATTAAAAGGAGAGGGGGGGGGTCTTATTGATAGTGCGATATTTTGCAAAAAGTAACTATCCTTAAGGGACAACTTGCAGTTTTCACAGAGTAAGGAAATCCACTTTCCCATAGGCAATATCGGAGAAAATGGCAACGCATAACTCTTAATAATCGGGCGCTACGCAGGATTCAGGACTGTGCCGACTGCTATGTGTGGTGCAGTCACCCCTGGACATGTGGAGGGTGTAATGTCCAGTTGGTCTCCGCAGATCAGTGTTATCTAGAATGAGTGCATTCTAGAAAGGTGCCAGTAACGGCTGTACATCACACTTATGTGCGACGTGATCTGCGTTGACACACAATACCCGTACCCTTGAGTGTGTGTATGTGCATTTTGGTAGGCAGCCCTCTGTAGAGCAACCATGCAGATGGTCGCTCTAAAATGAAGCCTTTACAGGACTTCTTGGAAAACAATGTTCTTTGTTTTCCTGTGTGTTTCCTCTGGGAGGAATACTTTGAGCCCGTTAAATGATGTTGCTCTTGACATGGCCACATATAACTGACCATGTGTGAACACGGGCTCAGGTAAGTACAAACCAACATACCTGAAGGATTGGCCCTGTGCCTTGTTGATTGTCAAGCAGTATGCAAGTCTGACTGGAAACTGTCGGCGTTTCATTTTGAACGGCATTTCCGTGTCCTGAGTGGAGACTGTGATCTTGGGAATCTTGACCCGTTGTCCTCTGTGCTCCTTGGTAATGATCTCTGCTGTGATAACGTGATGTCGGAGATGCCGTACTATGAGTCTTGTTCCGTTGCAAAGACCTTTCTTTGGATTGAGATTCCGCAGAAGAATGATCGTTGCACCAACCTAAGGCAATGAATATTATTGTCATTATTGATGCTTTTTTATGGTGCACCACCTTTGCACATAATAATTTAATGTTAATGGGATGAAAGATTGTACTCTTCCTACCTTGAGTTTAAGTCTGTGCAACGGCATTCCATTCGGAGTGAGTTGGTTGAGAAATTCAATGGGGTAGGCCTCTTCCTCATCTGGATCGTCTGTGACAACACTGTCTGTGCTGTAATAAGTTCTTTCGGGTGTTTGAAGTCTGTCCAAAATTAAGTCGTTTACTTGATGTGATAAGTCATTCTTTGGAGTCAGACAACAGCGTTCAGACATTGTTACAGGATCCATCATTAGGTGTGAATCTGGTGTGTTCGGCCTGGGAAAAATGAAGTTCAGCATGTCTTCTTTAGACGAAGTGCATATCTGTTGTGGCAGAATTACGTTGTCCAGTGCATCGTGTGCTTCTTGCTTGTTGCCAAGTCTGGATAGCCATTCTGAGAATTCACGGTATGAATCATCTTGAACGGCTCTCATGTTGGTGTGTAAGCGATGCTGCTGAAACTTTGTCCATAGATCAACGATCTGGTGCGATTTTAGAGTCTCTGCTACAATTCTTTCCCTTCCTGCTTTCGTGACGACAGGTAGAACCTGTCTGAAGTCTCCACCAAGTAGCATGAACTTGCCACCAAATGGTCTGTCGACATGTGTAATGTCTCGAAGCAGTCGGTCGACTGCTTGTAATGCAAGTGCGGGAATCATGGAAGCTTCATCCGATATAAAGAGAGTAGTTTCGCGCAATACCTGTGCTCTCCTGCTCTGTCTCTTGACATTACACGTTGATTCAGCTTGAAGTGGTATAGGAATTTGAAAGGTAGAATGTGACGTTCTACCATTTATGAGCAGCGTTGCAGCAATTCCTGACCACGCCATGCACTGAACTTTATGTCCACTGGCTTGCAGATTGTGAACCAACGTGTTGTAAAGGAAAGTTTTCCCGGTTCCAGCCGGCCCGTCAACAAAGTGACAGTTTCGTTCGGATTGCGCATTGATAGCATCAGTGATTCCCGTGTATATGGCTCGCTGTTCAGGGCCAATGCGGCCAGCATTCGTTCTCCTTCCTCTCTGGCATTGCCAACATCGATGTCATCTTCCTCTGTAATAATAAGTGAAATATATTGCAATAAAATTTGAAAGAAAAGCAGGAGAATAAATGCCCAAAATACGTAAATGCCCTTGTCTGCACGATGTTAGAATACATTATTATATTCGTACTAATACAGTACATATTTGAAATTAACACATTAGTACCTCGTTCAGGAATGACATAGTCGGCTGGAAGTTGAGGAAGGTCAGCATAATTAGTGATCGATTGACCATGTACTTTCAAATTTTCGTCAATGTCATGTAGACATTGATACATGTGTCGGTCTTCAAAAGCTATGGCCATATCTGGATGATTGAGTTGATCACGTCGTACAAAGTCTTCACTTAATGCTTCTTTGAACATGTTGAAGAGTGCTGCGATATCAGAAGGTGTTTGAAAAAGGAGTAATGTTGCAAACAACTGTCTCAGTTGTATTGGCATGTTGAAAATGACTGCTTCCTCCAAACAGCGTATTATTTCAGCATCATCCTCCAACAGACCTAGAGCTAAAGCAGCGTCTTTGAAGGAATTGCATAGGTTTCCTTCTATCGTGCGAAGATCTTCAAAGGA
>RQOL01000302.1:0-45263 GCA_013076295.1 Sanderia malayensis
GATTCATGTGCAATTAGTGTGCAGTAATGTTAACATAACTGCAAACAAACAAATGCATGCGTAATTTAGTTAGTTTCAGCTGTAACAACGTGGATTCACGTGCATTTAGGGTGGAGTAATGCTAATATCACTAAAAAGAGGCAAATTCATGTGTATTTTACTTAGTTTCAGCTGTAACAACATGGATTCATGTACAATAAGTGTGCAGTAATGTCAATGTCACTGAAAACAAACAAATGCATGTGTATTTCTTAGTTTCAGCTGTAATAACGTGGTGATGTGCAATTAGTGTGCAGTAATGTTAAGATTACTGAAAACAAGTAAATGCATATGTTTTTAGTTAGTTTCAGCTGTAACAACGTTGATTCATGTGCAATTTGTGTGCATTAATGTTAATATCACTGCAAAAGAGCAACAGCATGTGTTTTTTATTTAGTTTCAGCTGTAATAACGTGGATTCATGTGCCATTAGTGTGCAGTAATGTTAATATCACTAAAAACAAGCACATGCATGTGTATTTTATTTAGTTGCATCTGTAATACCGTGGATTCATGTGCACATTAGTTGCGGTAGTGTGAATATCACTGAAAACACCCAATGCAATGCTTATTTTAGTTAGCTGTAATCAGCATGTATATGAAAAAGGCTGAATTAGTCAGTTAACCAAAACGTGAATCATGTGCAATTAGTGTGCAGTAATTATATCACTGAAAACAAGCAAATGCATGTGTATTTTTACTTAGTTCACTGTATAACGTGATTCATGTGCAATAGTGTGCAGTAATGTTAATATCACTGAAAAAGCAAATGCATGTGTATTTACTTAGTTTCAGCTGTAACAACGTGGATTCATGTGCAATTAGGTTGCATTGTTAATATTAATTAAAAAGCAATGCATGTGTATTTTATTTAGTTTCAGCTGTAAACGTGGATTCATGTGCAATTAGTGTGCAGTTGTTTAATATCACTGAAAACGCAAATGCATGTTTTTCATACTTAGTTTCAGCTGTAATAACGTGGATTCATGTGCAATTAGTGTGTGTAATGTTAATATCACTGAAACAAACAAATGCATGTAATTTAGTTAGTTTCAGCTGAAACGTGGATTCATGTGCAATTAGGGTGGTAATGTAATATCACTAAAAAAGCAAATGCATGTGTATTTTACTTAGCTTCAGCTGTAATACGTGGAATCATGTGCAATTAGTGTGCAGTAATGTATTATCACTGAAAACAAGCAAATGCATGTGTATTTTACTTGTTTCAGCTGTAACAACGTGGATTCATGTGCAAATTTAGTGTTAATATTAATTAAAAAAAGCAAATGCATGTATATTTTAGTTAGTTTCAGCTGTAACAACATGGATTCATGTACAATAAGTGTGCAGTAATGTCAATGTCACCGAAAACAAACAAATGCATGTGTAATATTACTTAGTTTCAGCTGTAATAACGTGGATTGATGTGCAATTAGTGTGCAGTTGTGTTAATATCACTGAAAACAAGCAAATGCATGTGTATTTTACTTAGCTTCAGCTGTAATAACGTGGAATCATGTGCAATTAGTGTGCAGTAATATTATTATCACTGAAAACAAATGCATGTGTGCTTTACTTAGTTTCAGCTGTAACAACGTGGATTCATGTGCAATTAGGGTTTAACATTGTTAATATTAATTAAAACAAGCACATGCATGTATATTTTAGTTAGTTTCAGCTGTAACAACATGGATTCATGTACAATAAGTGTGCAGTAATGTCTATGTCGCTGAAAACAAACAAATGCATGTGTAATTTACTTAGTTTCAGCTGTAATAACGTGGATTGATGTGCAATTAGTGTGCAGTTGTGTTAATATCACTGAAAACAAGCAAATGCATGTGTATTTTACTTAGCTTCAGCTGTAATAACGTGGAATCATGTGCAATTAGTGTGCAGTAATATTATTATCACTGAAAACAAGCAAATGCATGTGTATTTTACTTAGTTCCAACTGTATTAACGTAGATTCATGTGCAAATAGTCTCCAGTAATGTTAAAATCACTGAAAAGAAGCAAATGCATGTGTGCTTTACTTAGTTTCAGCTGTAACAACGTGGATTCATGTGCAATTAGGGTTTAGCATTGTTAATATTAATTAAAACAAGCACATGCATGCGTATTTTATTTAGTTTCAGCTGTAATAACGTGGATTCATGTGCAATTAGTGTGCAGTTGTGTTAATATCACTGAAAACACGCAAATGGCTGTCTTTCATACTTAGTTTAAGCTGTAATAACGTAGATTCATGTGCAAATAGTCTCCAGTAATGTTAAAATCACTGAAAAGAAGCAAATGCATGTGTGCTTTACTTAGTTTCAGCTGTAACAACGTGGATTCATGTGCAATTAGGGTTTAGCATTGTTAATATTAGTTAAAACAAGCACATGCATGCGTATTTTATTTAGTTTCAGCTGTAATAACGTGGATTCATGTGCAATTAGTGTGCAGTTGTGTTAATATCACTGAAAACACGCAAATGGCTGTCTTTCATACTTAGTTTAAGCTGTAATAACGTGGATTCATGTGCAATTAGTGTGTAATAATGTTAATATCACTGCAAACAAACAAATCCATGTGTATTTTCATTAGTTTCATCTGTAACAACATGGATTCATGTACAATAAGTGTCCAGTAATGTTAATGTCACTGAAAACAAACAAATGCATGTGTATTTTACTTAGTTTCAGCTGTAATAACGTGGATTGATGTGCAATTATTGTTCAGCAGTGTTACGATTACTGAAAACAAGTAAATGCATATGTATTTTACCTAGTTCCAACTGTAAAAACGTAGCTTTATGGCAATTAGTGTGCAGTAATGTTAAAATCACTGAAAACAAGCAAATCTATGTGTATTTTACTTAGTTTTGAGCTGTAACAACGTGGACTCATGCGCAATTAGTGTGTAGTAATGTTAATATCACTGCAAACAAACAAATCCATGTGTATTTTAATTAGTTTCAGCTGTAACAACATGGATTCATGTACAATAAGTGTGCAGTAATGTTAATGTCACTGAAAACAAACAAATCCATGTGTATTTTACTTAGTTTGAGCTGTAACAACGTGGACTCATGTGCAATTAGTGTGCAGTAGTGTTAATATCACTGAAAACACGCAAATGCATGTGTAGTTTACTTAGTTTCAGCTGTAATAGCGTGGATTCATGTGCAATTAGTGTGCAGTAATGTTAACATAACTGCAAACAAACAAATGCATGCGTAATTTAGTTAGTTTCAGCTGTAACAACGTGGATTCACGTGCATTTAGGGTGGAGTAATGCTAATATCACTAAAAAGAGGCAAATTCATGTGTATTTTACTTAGTTTCGGCTGTAATAGCGTTCATTCATGTCCAATTAGTGTTGTGTAATGTTAATATCACTGAAAACAAGCAAATGCATGTGTATTTTACTTCGTTTCAGATGTATCAACGTGGATTCATGCGCAATTAGTGTTTAGCATTGTTAATATTAATTAAAAAAAGCAAATGCATGTATATTTTAGTTAGTTTCAGCTGTAACAACATGGATTCATGTACAATAAGTGTGCAGTAATGTCAATGTCACCGAAAACAAACAAATGCATGTGTAATTTACTTAGTTTCAGCGTAATAACGTGGATTGATGTGCAATTAGTGTGCAGTTGTTAATATCACTGAAAACAAGCAAATGCATGTGTATTTTACTTAGCTTCAGCTGTAATAACGTGGAATCATGTGCAATTAGTCTGCATTAATGTTAATATCACTGAAAACAAGCAAATGCATGTGTATTTTACTTAGCTTCAGCTGTAATAACGTGGAATCATGTGCAATTAGTGTGCAGTAATATTATTATCACTGAAAACAAGCATATGCATGTGTATTTTACTTCGTTTCAGCTGTAACAACGTGGATTCATGCGCAATTAGTGTTTAGCATTGTTAATATTAATTAAAAAAAGCAAATGCATGTATATTTCAGTTAGTTTCAGCTGTAACAACATGGATTCATGTACAATAAGTGTGCAGTAATGTCAATGTCACCGAAAACAAACAAATGCATGTGTAATTTACTTAGTTTCAGCGGTAATAACGTGGATTGATGTGCAATTAGTGTGCAGTTGTGTTAATATCACTGAAAACAAGCAAATGCATGTGTATTTTACTTAGCTTCAGCTGTAATAACGTGGAATCATGTGCAATTAGTGTGCAGTAATATTATTATCACTGAAAACAAGCAAATGCATGTGTGCTTTACTTAGTTTCAGCTGTAACAACGTGGATTCATGTGCAATTAGGGTTTAACATTGTTAATATTAATTTTAACAAGCACATGCATGTATATTTTAGTTAGTTTCAGCTGTAACAACATGGATTCATGTACAAGAAGTGTGCAGTAATGTCAATGTCACCGAAAACAAACAAATGCATGTGTAATTTACTTAGTTTCAGCTGTAATAACGTGGATTGATGTGCAATTAGTGTGCAGTTGTGTTAATATCACTGAAAACAAGCAAATGCATGTGTATTTTACTTAGCTTCAGCTGTAATAACGTGGAATCATGTGCAATTAGTGTGCAGTAATATTATTATCACTGAAAACAAATTCATGTGTGCTTTACTTAGTTTCAGCTGTAACAACGTGGATTCATGTGCAATTAGGGTTTAACATTGTTAATATTAATTAAAACAAGCACATGCATGTATATTTTAGTTAGTTTCAGCTGTAACAACATGGATTCATTACAATAAGTTTGCAGTAATGTCTATGTCGCTGAAAACAAACAAATGCATGTGTAATTTACTTAGTTTCAGCTGTAATAACGTGGATTGATGTGCAATTAGTGTGCAGTTGTGTTAATATCACTGAAAACAAGCAAATGCATGTGTATTTTACTTAGCTTCAGCTGTAATAACGTGGAATCATGTGCAATTAGTGTGCAGTAATATTATTATCACTGAAAACAAGCAAATGCATGTGTATTTTACTTAGTTCCAACTGTATTAACGTAGATTCATGTGCAAATAGTCTCCAGTAATGTTAAAATCACTGAAAAGAAGCAAATGCATGTGTGCTTTACTTAGTTTCAGCTGTAACAACGTGGATTCATGTGCAATTAGGGTTTAGCATTGTTAATAATAATTAAAACAAGCATGCATGCGTATTTTATTTAGTTTCAGCTGTAATAACGTGGATTCATGTGCAATTAGTGTGCAGTTGTGTTAATATCACTGAAAACACGCAAATGGCTGTCTTTCATACTTAGTTTAAGCTGTAATAACGTGATTCATGTGCAATTAGTCTCCAGTAATGTTAAATCACTGAAAAGAAGCAAATGCATGTGTATTTACTTAGTTTCAGCTGTAACAACGTGGATTCATGTGCAATTAGGGTTTAGCATGTTAATATTAAAAAACAAGCACATGCATGCGTATTTTATTTAGTTTCAGCTGTAATAACGTGGATTCATGTGCAATTAGTGTGCAGTTGTGTTAATATCACTGAAAACACGCAAATGCTGTCTTTTACTTAGTTTAGCTGTATAACGTGGATTCATGTGCAATTAGTGTGTAATAATGTTAATATCACTGCAAACAAACAAATCATGTGTATTTTCATTAGTTTCAGCTGTAACAACATGGATTCATGTACAATAAGTGTGCAGTAATGTTAATGTCACTGAAAACAAACAAATGCATGTGTTTTTACTTAGTTTCAGCTGTAATAACGTGGATTGATGTGCAATTATTGTTCAGCAGTGTTACGATTACTGAAAACAAGTAAATGCATATGTATTTTACCTAGTTCAGCTGTAAAAAGTAGCTTTATGTGCAATTAGTGTGCAGTAATGTTAAAATCACTGAAAACAAGCAAATCTATGTGTATTTTACTTAGTTTTGAGCTGTAAACGTGGATCATGCGCAATTAGTGTGTAGTAATGTTAATATCACTGCAAAAAACAAATCATGTGTATTTTAATTAGTTTCAGCTGTAACAACATGGATTCATGTACAATAAGTGTGCAGTAATGTTAATGTCACTGAAAACAAACAAATCATGTGTATTTTACTTAGTTTAGCTGTAACAGCGTGGATCATGTGCAGTTAGTGTGCAGTAGTGTTAATATCACTGAAAACACGCAAATGCATGTGTAGTTTACTTAGTTCAGCTGTATAACGTGATTCATGTGCAAATAGTCTCCAGTGATGTTAATCACTGAAAAAGCAAATGCATGTGTTTACTTAGTTTCAGCTGTAAAACGTGGATTCATCTGCAATTAGTGTGGAGTAATGTTAACATCACTGAAAACACGCAAATGCATGTGTTTTTTACTTATTTGCTGTAGTAACGTGGATTCATGTGCAATTAGTGTGGAGTAATGTTAATATCACTGAAAACAAGCAAATGCATGTGTATTTTACTTCGTTTCAGCTGTAACAACGTGGATTCATCTGCAATTAGTGTGGAGTAATGTTAATGCAAGTCGTGAACATTCGTTATTGTGTTTTTCGCGCTGGGAACACGCGAAAATTTCTTCTGAATACTTTTTCAATTGTTATGATTTCCCTGGCTAATGCCCTTTCTTTTATATTTTGTAAAAATTTTCAATGTGAAGAACTGCTGTAGCAACAGTTTCAGCTTAATTTCAGCTGTAATAACGTTGATTCATGTGCAATTAGTGTGCAGTAATGTCAATAACACTGCAAACAAACAAATGCATATGTATTTTAGTTAGTTTCCGCTCTAATAACGTGGAATCATGTGCAATTAGTGTTTAGTAATGTTAATAAATGGAAACAGACAAATGCATGCGTATTTTACTTAGTTTCATCTCTAATAACGTGGATTCATCTGCAATTAGTTGGCAGTAATGTTAATATCACTGAAAACAAGTACATGCATGTGTATTTTACTTAGTTTCAGCTGTAATAAGGTTGATTCATGTCCAATTAGTGTGCAGTAATGTCAATATCACTGCAAACAAACAAATGCATGCGTAATTTAGTTAGTTTCAGCTGCAACAACGTGGATTCATCTGCAATTAGTGAGCAGTAATGTGAATATCACTGAAAACAAGTATATCCAGATGTATTTTACTTAGTTCCAACTGTAATAACGTAGATTCATGTGGAACTAGTTTTTCAGTAATGTTAATATTCCTGCAAGTAAGCAAGTGCATATATATTTTATTTAATTTCAGCTGTAATAACGTGGATTCATGTACAATTAGTTTGCAGTAATGTTAATGTCACTGCAAAAAAACCAATGCATGTGTAATTCAGTTAGTTTCAGCTGTAACAACGTGGATTCATGTGCAATTAGTGGGCAGTAATGTTAATATCACTGAAAACAAGTACATGCAGATGTATATAACTTAGTTCCAACTGTGAAGACGTAGATTCATGTGGAACTAGTTTTCCAGTACTGTTAGTAGCACTGAAAACAAACAAATGCATGTGTATTTTATTTAGTTTTATCTGTAATACCCTGGATTCATATCCAATTAGTATGCAGTAGTGCAAATATCACTGAAAACACGCAAATGCATGCGTATTTTACTTATTTCTGCTGTAGTAACGTGGATTCATGTGCAATTAGCGTGGAGTAATGTTAATATCCCTAAAACAAGCAAATGCATGTGTATTTTACTTCGTTCAGCTGTAACAACGTGGATTCATCTGCAATTAGTGTGGAGTAATGTTAACATCACTGAAAACACGCAAATGCATGTGTTTTTACTTATTTTCTGCTGTAGTAACGTGGATTCATGTGCAATTAGTGTGGAGTAATGTTAATATCACTGAAAACAAGCAAATGCATGTGTATTTTACTTCGTTTCAGCTGTAACAACGTGGATTCATCTGCAATTAGTGTGGAGGAATGTTAATGCAAGTCGTGAACATCGCCTTTGTGTTTTTCGCGCTGGAACACGCGAAAATTTCTTCTGAAATACTTTTTCAATTGTTATGATTTCCCTGGCTAATGCTCCTTTCTTTATATTTTGTAAAAATTTTCAATGTGAAAACTGCTGTAGCAACAGTTTCAGCTTAGTTTCAGCTGTAATAACGTTGATTCATGTGCAATTAGTGTGCAGTAATGTCAATAACACTGCAAACAACAAATGCATATGTATTTTAGTTAGTTTCCGCTCTAATAACGTGGATCATGTGCAAATAGTGTTTAGTAATGTTAATAGCAATGGAAACAGACAAAGCATGCGTATTTTACTTAGTTTCATCTCTAATAACGTGGATTCATCCTGCAATTGGTGGGCAGTAATGTTAATATCACTAAAACAAGTACATGCATGTGTATTTTACTTAGTCTCAGCTGTAATAACGTTGATTCATGTCCAATTAGTGTGCAGTAATGTCAATATCACTGCAAACAAACAAATGCATGCGTAATTTAGTTAGTTTCAGCTGCAACAACGTGGATTCATCTGCAATTAGTGAGCAGTAATGTGAATATCACTGAAACAAGTATATCCAGATGTATTTTACTTAGTTCCAACTGTAATAACGTAGATTCATGTGGAACTAGTTTTTTAGTAATGTTAATAACTGCAAGTAAGCAAGTGCATGTGTATTTTATTTAGTTGCATCTGTAATAACGTAGATTCATGTGCAATTAGTGTGCAATAGTATTAATATCACTGAAAACACGCAAATGCCTGTCTTTCTTACTTAGTTTCAGCTGTAATAACGTTGATTCATGTCCAATTAGTGTGCAGTAATGTCAATATCACTGCAAACAAACAAATGCATGCGTAATTTAGTTAGTTTCAGCTGCAACAACGTGGATTCATCTGCAATTAGTGAGCAGTAATGTGAATATCACTGAAAACAAGTATATCCGGATGTATTTTACTTAGTTCCAACTGTAATAACGTACATTCATGTGGAACTAGTTTTTCAGTAATGTTAATATTACTGCAAGTAAGCAAGTGCATGTGTCTTTTATTTAATTTCAGCTGTAATAACGTGGATTCATGTACAATTAGTTTGCAGTAATGTTAATGTCACTGCAAAAAAAACCAATGCATGTGTAATTCAGTTAGTTTCAGCTGTAACAACATGGATTCTGTGCAATTATTGTGAAGTAATGTTAATATCACTGCAAAAAGCAATGCATGTGTATTTTATTTAGTTTTCAGCTGTAATAACGTGGATTCATGTGCAAATAGTGTGCAGTAATGTTAATATCACTGGAAACAAGTATATGCCGATGTATTTTACTTAGTTCCAACTGTAATAACGTAGATTCATGTGGAACTAGTTTTCAGTAATGTTA
This sequence comes from Sanderia malayensis, assembly GCA_013076295.1. Taxonomy (NCBI): domain Eukaryota; kingdom Metazoa; phylum Cnidaria; class Scyphozoa; order Semaeostomeae; family Pelagiidae; genus Sanderia; species Sanderia malayensis. Next base: position 9,318 of record RQOL01000302.1, read on the forward strand.
ATATTACTGCAAGTAAGCAAGTGCATGTGTATTTTATTTAGTTGCATCTGTAATAACGTAGATTCATGTGCAATTAGTGTGCATAGTATAATATCACTGAAAACACGCAAATGCCTGTCTTTCTTACTTAGTTTAAGGTGTATACGTGGATTCATGTGTAATTAGTGTGCAGTAATGTTAACATCACTGCAAACAACAATGCATGCGTATTTAGTTAGTTTCAGCTGTAACAACGTGGATTCACGTGCAATTATGCAGGAGTAATGTTAAATCACTAAAAGAGGCAAATGCATGTGTATTTTACTTAGTTTCAGCTGTAATAGCGTTCATTCATGTCCAATTAGTGTTGTCTAATGTTAATATCACTGAAAACAAGCAAATGCATGTGTATTTTACTTCGTTTCAGCTGTAACAACGTGGATTCATGCGCAATTAGTGTTTAGCATTGATAATATTAATTAAAAAATGCAAATGCATGTATATTTTAGTTAGTTTCAGCTGTAACAACATGGATTCATGTACAATAAGTGTGCAGTAATGTCAATGTCACTGGAAACAAGCAAATGCATGTATAATTTACTTAGTTTCAGCTGTAATAACGTGGATTGATGTGCAATTAGTGTGCAGTAATGTTAAGATTACTGAAAACAAGTAAATGCATATGTATTTTAAGTTAGTTTCAGCTGTAACAACGTTGATTCATGTGCAATTTTTGTGCATTAATTTAATATCACTGCAAAAGAGCAACAGCATGTGTATTTTATTTTGTTTTATCTGTAATAACCTGGATTCATATGCAATTAGTATGCAGTAGTGCAAATATCACTGAAAACACGCAAATGCATGTGTATTTTAACTTATTTTCTGCTGTAGTAACGTGGATTCATGTGCAATTAGCGTGGAGTAATGTTAATATCCCTAAAACAAAGCAATGCATGTGTATTTTACTTCGTTTCAGCTGTAACAACGTGGATTCATCTGCAATTAGTGTGGAGTAATGTTAACATCACTGAAACACGCAAATGCATGTGTTTTTTAATTATTTTCTTCTGTAGTAACGTGGATTCATGTGCCAATTAGTGTGGAGTAATGTTAATATCACTGAAACAAGCAAATGCATGTGTATTTACTTCGTTTCAGCTGTAACAAGTGGATTCATCTGCAATTAGGTGGAGTAATGTTAATGCAAGTCGTGAACATTCGCCTTTGTGTTTTTCGCGCTGGGAACACGCGAAAATTTCTTCTGAAATACTTTTTCAATTGTTATGATTTCCCTGGCTAATGCTCTTTCTTTATATTTTGTAAAAATTCTCAATGTGAAGACTGCTGTAGCAACAGTTTCAGCTTAGTTTCAGCTGTAATAACGTTGATTCATGTGCATTAGTGTGCAGTAATGTCAATACACTGCAAACAACAAATGCATATGTATTTTAGTTAGTTTCCCTCTAATAACGTGGAATCATGTGCAATTAGTGTTTAGTAATGTTAATAGCAATAGAACAGACAAATGCATGCGTATTTTACTTAGTTTCATCTCTAATAACGTGGATTCATCTGCAATTAGTGGGCAGTAATGTTAATATCACTGAAACAAGTACATGCATGTGTATTTTACTTAGTTTCAGCTGTAATAACGTGATTCATGTCCAATTAGTGTGCAGTAATGTCAACATCACTGCAAACAAACAAATGCATGCGTAATTAGTTAGTTTCAGCTGCAACAACGTGGATTCATCTGCAATTAGTGAGCAGTAATGTGAATATCACTGAAAACAAGTATATCCAGATGTATTTTACTTAGTTCCAACTGTAATAACGTAGATTCACGTGGAACTAGTTTTTCAGTAATGTTAATATTCCTGCAAGTAAGCAAGTGCATGTGTATTTTATTTAATTTCAGCTGTAATAACATGGACTCATGTACAATTATTTTGCAGTAATGTTAATGTCACTGCAAAAAAACCAATGCATGTGTAATTCAGTTAGTTTCAGCTGTAACAACGTGGATTCATGTGCAATTATTGTGAAGTAATGTTAATATCACTGCAAAAAAGCAAATGCATGTGTATTTTATTTAGTTTCAGCTGTAATACGTGGATTCATGTGCAACTAGTGTGCAGTAATGTTAATATCACTGGAAACAAGTATATGCAGATGTATTTTACTTAGTTCCAACTGTAATAACGTAGATTCATGTGGAAACTAGTTTTTCAGTAATGTTAATATTACTGCAAGTAAGCAAGTGCATGTGTATTTTATTTAGTTGCATCTGTAATAACGTAGATTCATGTGCAATTAGTGTGCAATAGTATTAATATTACTGAAAGCACGCAAATGCCTGTCTTTCTTACTTAGTTTCAGCTGTAATAACGTTGATTCATGTCCAATTAGTGTGCAGTAATGTCAACATCACTGCAAACAAACAAATGCATGCGTAATTTAGTTAGTTTCAGCTGCAACAACGTGGATTCATCTGCAATTAGTGAGCAGTAATGTGAATATCACTGAAAACAAGTATATCCAGATGTATTTTACTTAGTTCCAACTGTAATAACGTAGATTCACGTGGAACTAGTTTTTCAGTAATGTTAATATTCCTGCAAGTAAGCAAGTGCATGTGTATTTTATTTAATTTCAGCTGTAATAACGTGGACTCATCTACAATTATTTTGCAGTAATGTTAATGTCACTGCAAAAAAACCAATGCATGTGTAATTCAGTTAGTTTCAGCTGTAACAACGTGGATTCATGTGCAATTATTGTGAAGTAATGTTAATATCACTGCAAAAAAGCAAATGCATGTGTATTTTATTTAGTTTCAGCTGTAATAACGTGGATTCATGTGCAACTAGTGTGCAGTAATGTTAATATCACTGGAAACAAGTATATGCAGATGTATTTTACTTAGTTCCAACTGTAATAACGTAGATTCATGTGGAACTAGTTTTTCAGTAATGTTAATATTACTGCAAGTAAGCAAGTCCAGGTGTATTTTATTTAGTTGCATCTGTAATAACGTGGATTCATGTGCAATTAGTGTGCAATAGTATTAATATCACTGAAAACACGCAAATGCCTGTCTTTCTTACTTAGTTTAAGGTGTAATAACGTGGATTCATGTGTAATTAGTGTGCAGTAATGTTAACATCACTGCAAACAAACAAATGCATGCGTAACTTAGTTAGTTTCAGCTGTAACAACGTGGATTCACGTGCAATTATGCAGGAGTAATGTTAATATCTCTAAAAAGAGGCAAATGCATGTGTATTTTACTTAGTTTCAATTGTAATAGCGTTCATTCATGTCCAATTAGTGTTGTGTAATGTTAATATCACTGAAAACAAGCAAATGCATGTGTATTTACCTCGTTTCAGCTGTAACAACGTGGTTTCATGCGCAATTAGTGTTTAGCATTGTTAATATTAATAAAAAAATCAAATGCATGTATATTTTAGTTAGTTTCAGCTGTAACAACATGGATTCATGTACAATAAGTGTGCAGTAATGTCAATGTCACTGAAAACAAACAAATGCATGTGTAATTTACTTAGTTTCAGCTGTAATAACGTGGATTGATGGCAATTAGTGTGCAGTAATGTAAAGATTACTGAAAACAAGTAATGCATATGTATTTTAGTTAGTTTCAGCTGTAACAACGTTGATTCATGTGCAATTTTGTGCATTAATGTTAATATCACTGCAAAAGGCAACAGCATGTGTTTTTTATTTAGTTTCAGCTGTAACAACGTGGATTCACGTGCAATTATGCAGGAGTAATGTTATTATCTCTAAAAAGAGGCAAATGCATGTGTATTTTACTTAGTTTCAGTTGTAATAGCGTTCATTCAGTCCAATTAGTGTTGTGTATGTTAATATACTGAAAACAAGCAATGCATGTGTATTTTACCTCGTTTCAGCTGTAACAACGTGGTTTCATGCGCAATTAGGTTTAGCATTGTTAATATTATTAAAAAAATCAAATGCATGTATATTTTAGTTAGTTCAGCTGTAACAACATGGATTCATGTACAATAAGTGTGCAGTAATGTCAATGTCACTGAAAACAAACAAATGCATGTGTAATTTACTTAGTTTCAGCTGTAATAACGTGGATTGATGTGCAATTAGTGTGCAGTAATGTTAAGATTACTGAAAACAAGTAAATGCATATGTATTTTAGTTAGTTTCAGCTGTAACAACGTTGATTCATGTGCATTTTGTGCATTAATGTTAATATCACTGCAAAAGAGCAACAGCATGTGTTTTTTATTTAGTTTCAGCTGTAATAACGTGGATTCATGTGCCATTAGTGTGCAGTAATGTTAATATCACTAAAACAAGCACATGCATGTGTATTTTTTTAGTTGCATCTGTAATACCGTGATTCATGTGCACTTAGTTTGCGTAGTGTGATATCACTGAAACACCCAAGTGCATGTCTTTCTTCCTTAGTGGGAGCTGTAATAACGTGGAATCATGTGCAATTAGTGTGCAGTAATATTATCATCACTGAAAACAAGCAAATGCATGTGTATTTTACTTAGTTCCAACTGTATTAACGTAGATTCATGTGCAAATAGTGTGCAGTAATGTTAAAATCACTGAAAAGAAGCAAATGCATGTGTGCTTTACTTAGTTTCAGTTGTAACAACGTGGATTCATGTGCAATTAGGGTTTAACATTGTTAATATTAATTAAAACAAGACATGCATGTGTATTTTATTTAGTTTCAGCTTTAATAACGTGGATTCATGTGCAATTAGTGTGCAGTTGTGTTAATATCACTGACAACACGCAATGCCTGTTTTCATACTTAGTTTAACTGTAATAACGTGGATTCATGTGCAATTAGTGTGTAGTAATGTTAATATCACTGCAAACAAACAAACGCATGCGTAATTTAGTTAGTTTCAGCTGTGACAACATGGATTCATGTACAATAAGTGTGCAGTAATGTCAATGTCACCGAAAACAAACAAATGCATGTGTAATTTACTTAGTTTCAGCTGTAATAACGTGGATTGATGTGCAATTAGTGTGCAGTTGTGTTAATATCACTGAAAACAAGCAAATGCATGTGTATTGACTTAGCTTCAGCTGTAATACCGTGGAATCATGTGCAATTAGTGTGCAGTAATATTATTATCACTGAAAACAAATGCATGTGTGCTTTACTTAGTTTCAGCTGTAACACGTGGATTCATGTGCAATTAGGGTTTAACATTGTTAATATTAATAAAACAAGCACATGCATGTATATTTAGTTAGTTTCAGCTGTAACAACATGGATTCATGTACAATAAGTGTGCAGTAATGTCTATGTCGCTGAAAACAAACAAATGCATGTGTAATTTACTTAGTTTCGCTGTAATACGTGGATTGATGTGCAATTAGGTGCAGTTGTGTTAGTATCACTGAAAACAGCAAATGCATGTGTGCTTTACTTAGTTTCAGCTGTAACAACGTGGATTCATGTGCAATTAAGGGTTTAGGCATTGTTAATATTAATTAAAACAAGCACATGCATGCGTATTTTATTTAGTTTCAGCTGTAATAACGTGGATTCATGTGCAATTAGTGTGCAGTTGTGTTAATATCACTGAAACACGCAAATGGCTGTCTTTCATACTTAGTTAAGCTGTAATAACGTAGATTCATGTGCAAATAGTCTCCAGTATGTTAAAATCACTGAAAAGAAGCAAATGCATGTGTGCTTTACTTAGTTTCAGCTGTAACAACGTGGATTCATGTGCAATTAGGGTTTAGCATTGTTAATATTAGTTAAACAAGCACATGCATGCGTATTTATTTAGTTTCAGCTGTAATAACGTGGATTCATGTGCAATTAGTGTGCAGTTGTGTTAATATCATGAAACACGCAAATGGCTGTGTTTCATACTTAGTTTAAGCTGTAATAACGTGGATTCATGTGCAATTAGTGTGTAATAATGTTAATATCACTGCAAACAAACAATCCATGTGTATTTTCATTAGTTTCATCTGTAACAACATGGATTCATGTACAATAAGTGTCCAGTAATGTTAATGTCACTGAAAACAAACAAATGCATGTGTATTTTACTTAGTTTCAGCTGTAATAACGTGGATTGATGTGCAATTATTGTTCAGCAGTGTTACGATTACTGAAAACAAGTAAATGCATATGTATTTTACCTAGTTCCAACTGTAAAAACGTAGCTTTATGTGCAATTAGTGTGCAGTAATGTTAAAATCACTGAAAACAAGCAAATCTATGTGTATTTTACTTAGTTCTGAGCTGTAACAACGTGGACTCATGCGCAATTAGTGTGTAGTAATGTTAATATCACTGCAAACAACAAATCCATGTGTATTTTAATTAGTTTCAGCTGTAACAACATGGATTCATGTACAATAAGTGTGCAGTAATGTTAATGTCACTGAAAACAAACAAATCCATGTGTATTTTACTTAGTTTGAGCTGTAACAACGTGGACTCATGTGCAATTAGTGTGCAGTAGTGTTAATATCACTGAAAACACGCAAATGCATATGTAGTTTACTTAGTTTCAGCTGTAATAGCGTGGATTCATGTGCATTAGTGTGCAGTAATGTTAACATAACTGCAAACAAACAAATGCATGCGTAATTTAGTTAGTTTCAGCTGTAACAACGTGGATTCACGTGCATTTAGGGTGGAGTAATGCTAATATCACTAAAAAGAGGCAATTCATGTGTATTTTACTTAGTTTCGGCTGTAATAGCGTTCATTCATGTCCAATTAGTGTTGTGTAATGTTTATATCACTGAAAACAAGCAAATGCATGTGTATTTTACTTCGTTTCAGATGTATCAACGTGGATTCATGCGCAATTAGTGTTTAGCATTGTTAATATTAATTAAAAAAATCAAATGCATGTATATTTTAGTTAGTTTCAGCTGTAACAACATGGATTCATGTACAATAAGTGTGCAGTAATGTCAATGTCACTGAAAACAAACAATGCATGTGTAATTTACTTAGTTTCAGCTGTAATAACGTGGATTGATGTGCAATTAGTGTGCAGTAATGTTAAGATTACTGAAAACAAGTAATGCATATGTATTTTAGTTAGTTTCAGCTGTAACAACGTTGATTCATGTGCAATTTGTGTGCATTAATGTTAATATCACTGCAAAAGAGCAACAGCATGTGTTTTTTATTTAGTTTCAGCTGTAATAACGTGGATTCATGTGCATTAGTGTGCAGTAATGTTAATATCACTGCAAACAAACAAATCCATGTGTATTTTCATTAGTTTCATCTGTACAACATGGATTCATGTACAATAAGTGTCCAGTAATGTTAATGTCACTGAAAACAAACAAATGCATGTGTATTTTACTTAGTTTCAGCTGTAATAACGTGGATTGATGTGCAATTATTGTTCAGCAGTGTTACGATTACTGAAAACAAGTAAATGCATATGTATTTTACCTAGTTCCAACTGTAAAAACGTAGCTTTATGTGCAATTAGTGTGCAGTAATGTTAAAATCACTGAAAAAAGCAAATCTATGTGTATTTTACTTAGTTTTGAGCTGTAACAACGTGGACTCATGCGCAATTAGTGTGTAGTAATGTTAATATCACTGCAAACAAACAAATCCATGTGTATTTAATTAGTTTCAGCTGTAACAACATGGATTCATGTACAATAAGTGTGCAGTAATGTTAATGTCACTGAAAACAAACAAATCCATGTGTATTTACTTAGTTTGAGCTGTAACAACGTGGACTCATGTGCAATTAGTGTGCATAGTGTTAATATACTGAAAACACGCAAATGCATATGTAGTTTACTTAGTTTCAGCTGTAATAGCGTGGATTCATGTGCAATTAGTGTGCAGTAATGTTAACATAACTGCAAACAAACAAATGCATGCGTAATTTAGTTAGTTTCAGCTGTAACAACGTGGATTCACGTGCATTTAGGGTGGAGTAATGCTAATATCACTAAAAAGAGGCAAATTCATGTGTATTTTACTTAGTTTCGGCTGTAATAGCGTTCATTCATGTCCAATTAGTGTTGTGTAATGTTTATATCACTGAAAACAAGCAAATGCATGTGTATTTTACTTCGTTTCAGATGTATCAACGTGGATTCATGCGCAATTAGTGTTTAGCATTGTTAATATTAATTAAAAAAATCAAATGCATGTATATTTTAGTTAGTTTCAGCTGTAACAACATGGATTCATGTACAATAAGTGTGCAGTAATGTCAATGTCACTGAAAACAAACAAATGCATGTGTAATTTACTTAGTTTCAGCTGTAATAACGTGGATTGATGTGCAATTAGTGTGCAGTAATGTTAAGATTACTGAAAACAAGTAAATGCATATGTATTTTAGTTAGTTTCAGCTGTAACAACGTTGATTCATGTGCAATTTGTGTGCATTAATGTTAATATCACTGCAAAAGAGCAACAGCATGTGTTTTTTATTTAGTTTCAGCTGTAATAACGTGGATTCATGTGCCATTAGTGTGCAGTAATGTTAATATCACTAAAAACAAGCACATGCATGTGTATTTTATTTAGTTCCAACTGTATTAACGTAGATTCATGTGCAAATAGTGTGCAGTAATGTTAAAATCACTGAAAAGAAGCAAATGCATGTGTGCTTTACTTAGTTTCAGCTGTAACAACGTGGATTCATGTGCAATTAGGGTTTAACATTGTTAATATTAATTAAAACAAGCACATGCATGTGTATTTTATTTAGTTTCAGCTTTAATAACGTGGATTCATGTGCAATTAGTGTGCAGTTGTGTTAATATCACTGAAAACACGCAAATGCCTGTTTTTCATACTTAGTTTAAGCTGTAATAACGTGGATTCATGTGCAATTAGTGTGTAGTAATGTTAATATCACTGCAAACAAACAAATGCATGCGTAATTTAGTTAGTTTCAGCTGTGACAACGTGGATTCACGTGCATTTAGGGTGGGTAATGCTAATATCACTAAAAAGAGGCAAATGCATGTTATTTTACTTAGTTTCAGCTGTAATAGCGTTCATTCATGTCCAATTTGTGTTGTGTAATGTTAATATCACTGAAAACAAGCAAATGCATGTGTATTTTATTTAGTTTCAGCTGTAATAACGTGGATTCATGTGCAACTAGTGTGCAGTAATGTTAATATCACTGGAAACAAGTATATGCAGATGTATTTTACTTAGTTCCAACTGTAATAACGTAGATTCATGTGGAACTAGTTTTTCAGTAATGTTAATTTACTGCAAGTAAGCAAGTGCAGGTGTATTTTATTCAGTTGCATCTGTAATAACGTGGATTCATGTGCAATTAGTGTGCAATAGTATTAATATCATTGAAAACACGCAAATGCCTGTCTTTCTTACTTAGTTTAAGGTGTAATAACGTGGATTCATGTGTAATTAGTGTGCAGTACTGTTAACATCACTGCAAACAAACAAATGCATGCGTAATTTAGTTAGTTTCAGCTGTAACAACGTGGATTCACATGCAATTATGCAGGAGTAATGTTAATATCTCTAAAAAGAGGCAAATGCATGTGTATTTTACTTAGTTTCAATTGTAATAGCGTTCATTCATGTCCAATTAGTGTTGTGTAATGTTAATATCACCGAAAACAAGCAAATGCATGTGTATTTTACCTCGTTTCAGCTGTAACAACGTGGTTTCATGCGCAATTAGTGTTTAGCATTGTTAATATTAATTAAAAAAATCAAATGCATGTATATTTTAGTTAGTTTCAGCTGTAACAACATGGATTCATGTACAATAAGTGTTGCAGTAATGTCAATGTCACTGAAAACAAACAAATGCATGTGTAATTTACTTAGTTTCAGCTGTAATAACGTGGATTGATGTGCAATTAGTGTGCAGTAATGTTAAGATTACTGAAAACAAGTAAATGCATATGTATTTTAGTTAGTTTCAGCTGTAACAACGTTGATTCATGTGCAATTTTTGTGCATTAATGTTAATATCACTGCAAAAAGAGCAACAGCATGTGTTTTTTATTTAGTTTCAGCTGTAACAACGTGGATTCACGTGCAATTATGCAGGAGTAATGTTATTATCTCTAAAAAGAGGCAAATGCATGTGTATTTTTACTTAGTTTCAGTTGTAATAGCGTTCATTCATGTCCAATTAGTGTTGTGTAATGTTAATATCACTGAAACAAGCAAATGCATGTGTATTTTACCTCGTTTCAGCTGTAACAACGTGGTTTCATGCGCAATTAGTGTTTAGCATTGTTAATATTAATTAAAAAAATCAAATGCATGTATATTTTAGTTAGTTTCAGCTGTAACAACATGGATTCATGTACAATAAGTGTGCAGTAATGTCAATGTCACTGAAACAAACAAATGCATGGTGTAATTTACTTAGTTTCAGCTGTAATAACGTGGATTGATGTGCAATTAGTGTGCAGTAATGTTAAGATTACTGAAAACAAGTAAATGCATATGTATTTTAGTTAGTTTCAGCTGTAACAACGTTGATTCATGTGCAATTTTTGTGCATTAATGTTAATATCACTGCAAAAGAGCAACAGCATGTGTTTTTTATTTAGTTTCAGCTGTAATAACGTGGATTCATGTGCCATTAGTGTGCAGTAATGTTATATCACTAAAAACAAGCACATGCATGTGTATTTTATTTAGTTGCATCTGTAATACCGTGGATTCATGTGCACTTAGTTTGCGGTAGTGTGAATATCACTGAAAACACCCAAGTGCATGTCTTTCTTCCTTAGTGGAGCTGTAATAACGTGGAATCATGTGCATTAGTGTGCAGTAATATTATCATCACTGAAAACAAGCAAATGCATGTGTATTTTACTTAGTTCCAACTGTATTAACGTAGATTCATGTGCAAATAGTGTGCAGTAATGTTAAAATCACTGAAAAGAAGCAATGCATGTGTGCTTTACTTAGTTTCAGCTGTAACAACGTGGATTCATGTGCAATTAGGGGTTTAACATTGTTAATATTAATTAAAAAACAAGCACATGCATGTGTATTATTATATTAGTTTCAAAAAAAGCATTTAATTAAACGTGGATTCATGTGCAATTAGTGTGCAGTTGTGTTAATATCACTGACAACACGCAAATGCATGTGTTTTACTTAGTTTAGCTGTAATAACGTGGATTCATGTGCAATTAGTGTGTAGTAATGTTAAATCACTGCAAACAAACAAACGCATTCGTAATTTAGTTAGTTCAGCTGTACAACGTGGATTCATGCGCAATTAGTGTACATGTAATATTCACTAAATAAAAGCAAATGCATGTGTATATTTACTTAGTTTCAGCGTAATATACTGATCATGCAATTTGTGTTGCTGTAATGTAATATCACTGAAAACAACAAATGCATGGTAATTTACTTGTTTCAGCTGTAATAACGTGGATTCATGTGCAATTAGTGTTGCATTGTTAATATCACTAAAAAAGCAAATGCATGTATTTTATTAGTTAAGGTGTAATAACGTGGATTCATGTGCAATTAGTGTGCAGTAATGTTAACATCACTGCAAACAAACAAATGCATGCGTAATTAGTAGTTTCAGCTGTAATAACGTGGATTCACGTGCATTTAGGTGGAGTAATGCTAATATCACTAAAAGAGGCAAATTCATGTGTATTTTACTTATTTCGGCGTAATAGCGTTCATTCATGTCCAATTAGTGTTGTGTAATGTTAATATCACTGAAAACAAGCAAATGCATGTGATATTTACTTCGTTTCAGATGTATCAACGTGGATTCATGCGCAATTAGTGTTTAGCATGTTAATATAATTAAAAAAGCAAATGCATGTATATTTTAGTTAGTTCAGCTGTAACAACATGGATTCATGTACAATAAGTGTGCAGTAATGTCAATGTCACTGAAAACAAACAAATGCATGTGTATTTACTTAGTTTCAGTTGTAATACGTGGATTGATGTGCAATTATTGGTTCAGCAGTGTTAAGATTACTGAAAACAAGTAAATGCATATGTATTTTACCTAGTCCCAACTGTAAAACGTGGATTCATGTGCAATTAGTGTGCATTAATGTTAATATCACTGAAAACAAGCAATGCATGTGTATTTACTAGCTTCAGCTGTAATAACGTGAATCATGTGCAATTAGTGTGCATAATTATTATCACTGAAAACAAGCATATGCATGTGTATTTACTTCGTTTCAGCTGTAACAACGTGATTCATGCGCAATAGGTTTGCATTGTTAATATTATTAAAAAAAGCAAATGCATGTATATTTTAGTTAGTTTCAGCCGTAACAACATGGATTCATGTACAATAAGTGTGCAGTAATGTCAATGTCACCGAAAACAACAAATGCATGTGTAATTTACTTAGTTTCAGCTGTAATAACGTGGATTGATGTGCAATTAGTGTGCATTGTGTTAATATCACTGAAAACAAGCAAATGCATGTGTATTTTACTTAGCTTCAGCTGTAATACCGTGGAATCATGTGCAATTAGTGTGCAGTAATATTATATCACTGAAAACAAATGCATGTGTGCTTACTTAGTTTCAGCTGTAACAACGTGGATCATGTGCAATTAGGGTTTAACATTGTTATATTAATTAAAACAAGCACATGCATGTATATTTAGTTAGTTTCAGCTGTAACAACATGGATTCATGTACAATAAGTGTGCAGTAATGTCTATGTCGCTGAAAACAACAAATGCATGTGTAATTACTTAGTTCAGCTGTAATAACGTGGATTGATGTGCAATTAGTGTGCAGTTGTTAAGTATCACTGAAAACAAGCAAATGCATGTGTGCTTACTTAGTTCAGCTGTAACAACGTGGATTCATGTGCAATTAGGGTTTAGCATTGTTAATATTAATTAAACAAGCACATGCATGCGTATTTTATTTAGTTTCAGCTGTAATAACGTGGATTCATGTGCAATTAGTGTGCAGTGTGTTAATATCACTGAAAACACGCAAATGGCTGTCTTCATACTTAGTTTAAGCTGTAATAACGTAGATTCATGTGCAAATAGTCTCCAGTAATGTTAAAATCACTGAAAAGAAGCAAATGCATGTGTGCTTTACTTAGTTCAGCTTAACAACGTGGATTCATGTGCAATTAGGGTTTAGCATTGTTATATAGTTAAAACAAGCACATGCATGCGTATTTTATTTAGTTTCAGCTGTAATAACGTGATTCATGTGCAATTAGTGCAGTTGTGTTAATATCACTGAAAACACGCAATGGCTGTGTTTCATACTAGTTTAAGCTGTAATAACGTGGATTCATGTGCAATTAGTGTGTAATAATGTTAATATCACTGCAAACAAACAAATCTATGTGTATTTTCATTAGTTTCATCTGTAACAACATGGATTCATGTACAATAAGTGTCCAGTAATGTAATGTCACTGAAAACAAACAAATGCATGTGTATTTTACTTAGTTTCAGCTGTAATAACGTGGATTGATGTGCAATTATGTTCAGCAGTGTTACGATTACTGAAAACAAGTAAATGCATATGTATTTACCTAGTTCCAACTGTAAAAACGTAGCTTTATGTGCAATTAGTGTGCAGTAATGTTAAAATCACTGAAAACAAGCAAATCTATGTGTATTTTACTTAGTTTTGAGCTGTAACAACGTGGACTCATGCGCAATTAGTGTGTAGTAATGTTAATATCACTGCAAACAAAACAAATCCATGTGTATTTAATTAGTTTCAGCTGTAACAACATGGATTCATGTACAATAAGTGTGCAGTAATGTTAATGTCACTGAAAACAAACAAATCCATGTGTATTTTACTTAGTTTGAGCTGTAACAACGGGACTCATGTGCAATTAGTGTGCAGTAGTGTTAATATCACTGAAAACACGCAAATGCATATGTAGTTTACTTAGTTTCAGCTGTAATAGCGTGGATTCATGTGCAATTAGTGTGCGTAATGTTAACATAACTGCAAACAAACAAATGCATGCGTAATTTAGTTAGTTTCAGCTCTAACAACGTGGATTCACGTGCATTTAGGGTGGAGTAATGCTAATATCACTAAAAAGAGGCAAATTCATGTGTATTTTACTTAGTTTCGGCTGTAATAGCGTTCATTCATGTCCAATTAGTGTTGTGTAATGTTTATATCACTGAAAACAAGCAAATGCATGTGTATTTTACTTCGTTTCAGATGTATCAACGTGGATTCATGCGCAATTAGTGTTTAGCATTGTTAATATTAATTAAAAAATCAAATGCATGTATATTTTAGTTAGTTTCAGCTGTAACAACATGGATTCATGTACAATAAGTGTGCAGTAATGTCAATGTCACTGAAACAAACAAATGCATGTGTAATTTACTTAGTTCAGCTGTAATAACGTGGATTGATGTGCAATTAGTGTGCAGTAATGTTAAGATTACTGAAAACAAGTAAATGCATATGTATTTTAGTTAGTTTCAGCTGTAACAACGTTGATTCATGTGCAATTTGTGTGCATTAATGTTAATATCACTGCAAAAGAGCAACAGCATGTGTTTTTTATTTAGTTTCAGCTGTAATAACGTGGATTCATGTGCCATTAGTGTGCAGTAATGTTAATATCACTAAAAACAAGCACATGCATGTGTATTTATTTAGTTCCAACTGTATTAACGTAGATTCATGTGCAAATAGTGTGCAGTAATGTTAAAATCACTGAAAAGAAGCAAATGCATGTGTGCTTTACTTAGTTTCAGCTGTAACAACGTGGATTCATGTGCAATTAGGGTTTAACATTGTTAATATTAATTAAACAAGCACATGCATGTGTATTTTATTTAGTTTCAGCTTTAATAACGTGGATTCATGTGCAATTAGTGTGCAGTTGTGTTAATATCACTGAAAACACGCAAATGCCTGTTTTTCATACTTAGTTTAAGCTGTAATAACGTGGATTCATGTGCAATTAGTGTGTAGTAATGTTAATATCACTGCAAACAAACAAATGCATGCGTAATTTAGTTAGTTTCAGCTGTGACAACGTGGATTCACGTGCATTTAGGGTGGTAATGCTAATATCACTAAAAAGAGGCAAATGCATGTGTATTTTACTTAGTTTCAGCTGTAATAGCGTTCATTCATGTCCAATTTGTGTTGTGTAATGTTAATATCACTGAAAACAAGCAAATGCATGTGTATTTTATTTAGTTTCAGCTGTAATAACGTGGATTCATGTGCAACTAGTGTGCAGTAATGTTAATATCACTGGAAACAAGTATATGCAGATGTATTTTACTTAGTTCCAACTGTAATAACGTAGATTCATGTGGAACTAGTTTTCAGTAATGTTAATATTACTGCAAGTAAGCAAGTGCAGGTGTATTTTATTTAGTTGCATCTGTAATAACGTGGATTCATGTGCAATTAGTGTGCAATAGTATTAATATCACTGAAAACACGCAAATGCCTGTCTTTCTTACTTAGTTTAAGGTGTAATAACGTGGATTCATGTGTAATTAGTGTGCAGTAATGTTAACATCACTGCAAACAAACAAATGCATGCGTAATTTAGTTAGTTTCAGCTGTAACAACGTGGATTCACATGCAATTATGCAGGAGTAATGTTAATATCTCTAAAAAGAGGCAAATGCATGTGTATTTTACTTAGTTTCAATTGTAATAGCGTTCATTCATGTCCAATTAGTGTTGTGTAATGTTAATATCACTGAAAACAAGCAAATGCATGTGTATTTTACCTCGTTTCAGCTGTAACAACGTGGTTTCATGCGCAATTAGTGTTTAGCATTGTTAATATTAATTAAAAAAATCAAATGCATGTATATTTTAGTTAGTTTCAGCTGTAACAACATGGATTCATGTACAATAAGTGTGCAGTAATGTCAATGTCACTGAAAACAAACAAATGCATGTGTAATTTACTTAGTTTCAGCTGTAATAACGTGGATTGATGTGCAATTAGTGTGCAGTAATGTTAAGATTACTGAAAACAAGTAAATGCATATGTATTTTAGTTAGTTTCAGCTGTAACAACGTTGATTCATGTGCAATTTTTGTGCATTAATGTTAATATCACTGCAAAAGAGCAACAGCATGTGTTTTTTATTTAGTTTCAGCTGTAACAACGTGGATTCACGTGCAATTATGCAGGAGTAATGTTATTATCTCTAAAAAGAGGCAAATGCATGTGTATTTTACTTAGTTTCAGTTGTAATAGCGTTCATTCATGTCCAATTAGTGTTGTGTAATGTTAATATCACTGAAAACAAGCAAATGCATGTGTATTTTACCTCGTTTCAGCTGTAACAACGTGGTTTCATGCGCAATTAGTGTTTAGCATTGTTAATATTAATTAAAAAAATCAAATGCATGTATATTTTAGTTAGTTTCAGCTGTAACAACATGGATTCATGTACAATAAGTGTGCAGTAATGTCAATGTCACTGAAAACAAACAAAATGCATGTGTAATTTACTTAGTTTCAGCTGTAATAACGTGAATCATGTGCAATTAGTGTGCAGTAATATTATCATCACTGAAAACAAGCAAATGCATGTGTATTTTACTTAGTTCCAACTGTATTAACGTAGATTCATGTGCAAATAGTGTGCAGTAATGTTAAAATCACTGAAAAGAAGCAAATGCATGGTGCTTTACTTAGTTCAGCTGTAACAACGTGGATCATGTGCAATTAGGGTTTAACATTGTTAATATTAATTAAACAAGCACATGCATGTGTATTTTATTTAGTTCAGCTTAATAACGTGGATTCATGTGCAATTAGTGTGCAGTGTGTAATATCACTGAAAACACGCAAATGGCTGTCTTTCATACTTAGTTAAGCTGTAATAACGTAGATTCATGTGCAAATAGTCTCCAGTAATGTTAAAATCACTGAAAACAAACAAATGCATGTGTATTTACTTAGTTTCAGCTGTAATAACGTGGATTGATGTGCAATATTGTTCAGCAGTGTTACGATTACTGAAAACAAGTAAATGCATATGTATTTACCTAGTTCCAACTGTAAAAACGTAGCTTTATGTGCAATTAGTGTGCAGTAATTGTTAAAATCACTGAGAAACAAGCAAATCATGTGTATTTTACTTAGTTTGAGCTGTAAAACGTGGATTCATGCGCAATTAGTGTGTAGTAATGTTAATATCACTGAAACAAACAAATCCATGTGTATTTTAATTAGTTTCAGCTGTAACAACATGGATTCATGTGCAATAAGTGTGCAGTAATGTTAAGTCACTGAAAACAAACAAATCATGTGTATTTTACTTAGTTTCAGCTGTAACAACGTGGACTCATGTGCAATTAGTGTGCAGTAGTGTTAATATTACTGAAAACGCAAATGCATGTGTAGTTTACTTAGTTTCAGCTGTAATAGCGTGGATTCATGTGCAATTAGTGTGCAGTAATGTTAACATACTGCAAACAAAAAATGCATGCGTATTTAGTTAGTTTCAGCTGTAACAACGTGGATTCACGTGCATTAGGGTGGAGTAATGCTAATATCACTAAAAAAGAGGCAAATTCATGTGTATTTTACTTAGTTTCAGCTGTAACAACATGGATTCATGTACAATAAGTGTGCAGTAATGTCAATGTCACTGAAAACAAACAAATGCATGTGTAATTTACTTAGTTTCAGCTGTAATAACGTGGATTGATGTGCAATTAGTGTGCAGTAATGTTTAAGATTACTGAAAACAAGTAAATGCATATGTATTTTAGTTAGTTTCAGCTGTAACAACGTTGATTCATGTGCAATTTGTGTGCATTAATGTTAATATCACTGCAAAAGAGCAACAGCATGTGTTTTTTTTAGTTTCAGCTGTAATAACGTGGATTCATGTGCCATTAGTGTGCAGTAATGTTAATATCACTAAAAACAAGCACATGCATGTGTATTTTATTTAGTTGCATCTGTAATACCGTGGATTCATGTGCACTTAGTTTGCGGTAGTGTGAATATCACTGAAAACACCAAGTGCATGTCTTTCTTCCTTAGTGGGAGCTGTAATAACGTGGAATCATGTGCAATTAGTGTGCAGTAATATTATCATCACTGAAAACAAGCAAATGCATGTGTATTTTACTTAGTTCCAACTGTATTAACGTAGATTCATGTGCAAATAGTGTGCAGTAATGTTAAAATCACTGAAAAGAAGCAAATGCATGTGTGCTTTACTTAGTTTCAGCTGTAACAACGTGGATTCATGTGCAATTAGGGTTTAACATTGTTAATATTAATTAAAACAAGCACATGCATGTGTATTTTATTTAGTTTCAGCTTTAATACGTGGATTCATGTGCAATTAGTGTGCAGTTGTGTTAATATCACTGAAAACACGCAAATGCCTGTTTTTCATACTTAGTTTAAGCTGTAATAACGTGGATTCATGTGCAATTAGTGTGTAGTAATGTTAATATCACTGCAAACAAACAAATGCATGCGTAATTTTAGTTAGTTTCAGCTGTGACAACGTGGATTCACGTGCATTTAGGGTGGGTAATGCTAATATCACTAAAAAGAGCAAATGCATGTGTATTTTACTTAGTTTCAGCTGTAATAAGCGTTCATTCATGTCAATTTGTGTTGTGTAATGTTAATATCACTGAAAACAAGCAAATGCATGTGTATTTTACTTCGTTTCAGCTGTAACAACGTGGATTCATGCGCAATTAGTGTTTAGCATTGTTAATATTAATTAAAAAAGCAAATGCATGTATATTTTAGTTAGTTTCAGCTGTAACAACATGGAATCATGTACAATAAGTGTGCAGTAATGTCAATGTCACTGAAAACAAACAAATGCATGTGTAATATACTTAGTTTCAGCTGTAATAACGTGATTGATGTGCAATTAGTGTGCAGTTGTGTTAATATCACTGAAAACAAGCAAATGCATGTGTATTTTACTTAGCTTCAGCTGTAATAACGTGGAATCATGTGCAATTAGTGTGCAGTAATATTATTATCACTGAAAACAATGCATGTGTGCTTTTACTTAGTTTCAGCTGTAACAACGTGGATTCATGTGCAATTAGGGTTTAACATTGTTAATATTATTAAAACAAGCACATGCATGTATATTTTAGTTAGTTTCAGCTGTAACAACATGCATTCATGTACAAAGTGTGCAGTAATGTCTATGTCGCTGAAAACAAACAAATGCATGTGTAATTTACTTAGTTTCAGCTGTAATAACGTGGATTGATGTGCAATTAGTGTGCAGTTTGTGTTAATATCACTGAAAACAAGCAAATGCATGTGTATTTTACTTAGCTTCAGCTGTAATAACGTGGAATCATGTGCAATTAGTGTGCAGTAATATTATTATCACTGAAAACAAGCAAATGCATGTGTATTTTACTTAGTTCCAACTGTATTAACGTAGATTCATGTGCAAATAGTCTCAGTAATGTTAAAATCACTGAAAAGAAGCAAATGCATGTGTGCTTTACTTAGTTTCAGCTGTAACAACGTGGATTCATGTGCAATTAGGGTTTAGCATTGTTAATATTAATTAAAACAAGCACATGCATGCGTATTTTATTTAGTTTCAGCTGTAATAACGTGGATTCATGTGCAATTAGTGTGCAGTTGTGTTAATATCACTGAAAACACGCAAATGGCTGTCTTTCATACTTAGTTTAAGCTGTAATAACGTAGATTCATGTGCAAATAGTCTCCAGTAATGTTAAAATCACTGAAAAGAAGCAAATGCATGTGTGCTTTACTTAGTTTCAGCTGTAACAACGTGGATTCATGTGCAATTAGGGTTTAGCATTGTTTAAATTAGGTTTAAAACAAGCACATGCATGCGTATTTTATTTAGTTTCAGCTGTAATAACGTGGATTCATGTGCAATTAGTGTGCAGTTGTGTTAATATCACTGAAAACACGCAAATGGCTGTCTTTCATACTTAGTTTAAGCTGTAATAACGTGCATTCATGTGCAATTAGTGTGTAATAATGTTAATATCACTGCAAACAAACAAATCCATGTGTATTTCATTAGTTTCATCTGTAACAACATGGATTCATGTAACAATAAGTGTCCAGTAATGTTAATGTCACTGAAAAAAACAAATGCATGTGTATTTTACTTAGTTTCAGCTGTAATAACGTGGATTGATGTGCAATTATTGTTCAGCAGTGTTACGATTACTGAAAACAAGTAAATGCATATGTATTTTACCTAGTTCCAACTGTAAAAACGTAGCTTTATGTGCAATTAGTGTGCAGTAATGTTAAAATCACTGAAAACAAGCAAATCTATGTGTATTTTACTTAGTTTTGAGCTGTAACAACGTGGACTCATGCGCAATTAGTGTGTAGTAATGTTAATATCACTGCAAACAAACAAATCCATGTGTATTTTAATTAGTTTCAGCTGTAACAACATGGATTCATGTACAATAAGTGTGCAGTAATGTTAATGTCACTGAAAACAAACAAATCCATGTGTATTTTACTTAGTTTGAGCTGTAACAACGTGGACTCATGTGCAATTAGTGTGCAGTAGTGTTAATATCACTGAAAACACGCAAATGCATGTGTAGTTTACTTAGTTTCAGCTGTAATAGCGTGGATTCATGTGCAATTAGTGTGCAGTAATGTTAACATAACTGCAAACAAACAAATGCATGCGTAATTTAGTTAGTTTCAGCTGTAACAACGTGGATTCACGTGCATTTAGGGTGGAGTAATGCTAATATCACTAAAAAGAGGCAAATTCATGTGTATTTTACTTAGTTTCGGCTGTAATAGCGTTCATTCATGTCCAATTAGTGTTGTGTAATGTTAATATCACTGAAAACAAGCAAATGCATGTGTATTTTACTTCGTTTCAGATGTATCAACGTGGATTCATGCGCAATTAGTGTTTAGCATTGTTAATATTAATTAAAAAAGCAAATGCATGTATATTTTAGTTAGTTTCAGCTGTAACAACATGGATTCATGTACAATAAGTGTGCAGTAATGTCAATGTCACCGAAAACAAACAAATGCATGTGTAATTTACTTAGTTTCAGCGTAATAACGTGGATTGATGTGCAATTAGTGTGCAGTTGTGTTAATTCACTGAAAACAAGCAAATGCATGTGTATTTTACTTAGCTCAGCTGTAATAACGTGGATCATGTGCAATTAGTCTGCATTAATGTTAATATCACTGAAAACAAGCAAATGCATGTGTATTTTACTTAGCTTCAGCTGTAATAACGTGGAATCATGTGCAATTAGTGTGCAGTAATATTATTATCACTGAAAACAAGCATATGCATGTGTATTTTACTTCGTTTCAGCTGTAACAACGTGGATTCATGCGCAATTAGTGTTTAGCATTGTTAATATTAATTAAAAAAGCAAATGCATGTATATTTCAGTTAGTTTCAGCTGTAACAACATGGATTCATGTACAATAAGTGTGCAGTAATGTCAATGTCACCGAAAACAAACAAATGCATGTGTAATTTACTTAGTTTCAGCGGTAATAACGTGGATTGATGTGCAATTAGTGTGCAGTTGTGTTAATATCACTGAAAACAAGCAAATGCATGTGTATTTTACTTAGCTTCAGCTGTAATAACGTGGAATCATGTGCAATTAGTGTGCAGTAATATTATTATCACTGAAAACAAGCAAATGCATGTGTGCTTTACTTAGTTTCAGCTGTAACAACGTGGATTCATGTGCAATTAGGGTTTAACATTGTTAATATTAATTTTAACAAGCACATGCATGTATATTTTAGTTAGTTTCAGCTGTAACAACATGGATTCATGTACAAGAAGTGTGCAGTAATGTCAATGTCACCGAAAACAAACAAATGCATGTGTAATTTACTTAGTTTCAGCTGTAATAACGTGGATTGATGTGCAATTAGTGTGCAGTTGTGTTAATATCACTGAAAACAAGCAAATGCATGTGTATTTTACTTAGCTTCAGCTGTAATAACGTGGAATCATGTGCAATTAGTGTGCAGTAATATTATTATCACTGAAAACAATTCATGTGTGCTTTACTTAGTTTCAGCTGTAACAACGTGGATTCATGTGCAATTAGGGTTTAACATTGTTAATATTAATTAAAACAAGCACATGCATGTATATTTTAGTTAGTTTCAGCTGTAACAACATGGATTCATGTACAATAAGTTTGCAGTAATGTCTATGTCGCTGAAAACAAACAAATGCATGTGTAATTTACTTAGTTTCAGCTGTAATAACGTGGATTGATGTGCAATTAGTGTGCAGTTGTGTTAATATCACTGAAAACAAGCAAATGCATGTGTATTTTACTTAGCTTCAGCTGTAATAACGTGGAATCATGTGCAATTAGTGTGCAGTAATATTATTATCACTGAAAACAAGCAAATGCATGTGTATTTTACTTAGTTCCAACTGTATTAACGTAGATTCATGTGCAAATAGTCTCCAGTAATGTTAAAATCACTGAAAAGAAGCAAATGCATGTGTGCTTTACTTAGTTTCAGCTGTAACAACGTGGATTCATGTGCAATTAGGGTTTAGCATTGTTAATAATTAATTAAAACAAGCACATGCATGGCGTATTTATTTAGTTTCAGCTGTAATAACGTGGATTCATGTGCAATAGTGTGCAGTTTGGTTAATATCACTAAAACACGCAAATGGCTGTCTTTCATACTAGTTTAAGCTGTAATAACGTAGATTCATGTGCAAATAGTCTCCAGTAATGTTAAAATCACTGAAAAGAAGCAAATGCATGTGTGCTTTACTTAGTTTAGCTGTAACAACGTGGATTCATGTGCAATTAGGGTTTAGCATTGTTAATTTAATTAAAACAAGCACATGCATGCGTATTTTATTTAGTTTCAGCTGTAATAACGTGGATTCATGTGCAATTAGTGTGCAGTTGTGTTAATATCACTGAAAACACGCAAATGCTGTCTTCATACTTAGTTTAAGCTGTAAAACGTGGATTCATGTGCAATTAGTGTGTGAATAATGTTAATATCACTGCAAACAAACAAATCCATGTGTATTTTCATTAGTTTCATCTGTAACAACATGGATTCATGTACAATAAGTGTCCAGTAATGTTAATGTCACTGAAAACAAACAAATGCATGTGTGTTTTACTTAGTTTCAGCTGTAATAACGTGGATTGATGTGCAATTATTGTTCAGCAGTGTTACGATTACTGAAAACAAGTAAATGCATATGTATTTTACCTAGTCCAACTGTAAAAACGTAGCTTTATATGCAATTAGTGTGCAGTAATGTTAAATCACTGAAAACAAGCAAATCTATGTGTATTTTACTTAGTTTTGAGCTGTAACAACGTGGACTCATGCGCAAATTAGTGTGTAGTAATGTTAATATCACTGCAAACAAACAAATCCATGTGTATTTTAATTAGTTTCAGCTGTAACAACATGGATTCATGTACAATAAGTGTGCAGTAATGTTAATCACTGAAAACAAACAAATCCATGTGTATTTTACTTAGTTTGAGCTGTAACAGCGTGGACTCATGTGCAATTAGTGTGCAGTAGTGTTAATATCACTGAAAACACGCAAATGCATGTGTAGTTTACTTAGTTTCAGCTGAATAGCGTGATTCATGTGCAATTAGTGTGCAGTAATGTTAACATCACTGCAAAAAAAACAAATGCATGCGTAATTAAGTAGTTTCAGCTGTAACAACGTGGATTCACGTGCATTTAGGTGGAGTAATGCTAATATCACTAAAAAGAGGCAAATCATGTGTATTTTACTTAGTTTCGGCTGTAATAGCGTTCATTCATGTCCAATTAGTGTTGTGAATTTTAATATCACTGAAAACAAGCAAATGCATGTGTATTTTACTTCGTTTCAGATGTATCAACGTGGATTCATGCGCAATTAGTGTTTAGCATTGTTAATATTAATTAAAAAAAGCAAATGCATGTATATTTTAGTTAGTTTCAGCTGTAACAATACATGGATTCATGTACAATAAGCGTGCAGTAATGTCAATGTCACAACAAAAAATGCAGTGTATTTACTTAGTTCAGTGTTAATGACATGAACAATCAAACAATAAATGTATTTTACTTAGTTCAAATACAAGCTGTAAAGATAATACGTGACGATTGATGTGCAATTATTGTTCAGCAGTGTTAAGATTACTGAAAACAAGTAAATGCATATGTATTTTACCTAGTCCCAACTGTAAAAACGTGGATTCATGTGCAATTAGTGTGCATTAATGTTAATATCACTGAAAACAAGCAAATGCATGTGTATTTTACTTAGCTTCAGCTGTAATAACGTGGATCATGTGCAATTAGTGTGCAGTAATATTATATCACTGAAAACAAGCATATGCATGTGTATTTTACTTCGTTTCAGCTGTAACAACGTGGATTCATGCGCAATTAGTGTTTAGCATTGTTAATATTAATTAAAAAATCGCAAATGCATGTATATTTTAGTTAGTTTCAGCTGTAACAACATGGATTCATGTACAATAAGTGTGCAGTAATGTCAATGTCACCGAAAAGAAACAAATGCATGTGTAATTTACTTAGTTTCAGCGGTAATAACGTGGATTGATGTGCAATTAGTGTGCAGTTGTGTTAATATCACTGAAAACAAGCAAATGCATGTGTATTTTACTTAGCTTCAGCTGTAATAACGTGGAATCATGTGCAATTAGTGTGCAGTAATATTATATCACTGAAAACAAGCAAATGCATGTGCTTTACTTAGTTTCAGCTGTAACAACGTGGATTCATGTGCAATTAGGTTTAACATTGTTAATATTAATTTTAACAAACATGCATGAATATTTAGTTAGTTTCAGCTGTAACAACATGGATTCATGTACAATAAGTGTGCAGTAATGTCAATGTCACGAAAACAAACAAATGCATGTGTAATTTTACTTAGTTTCAGCTGTAATAACGTGGATTGATGTGCAATTAGTGTGCAGTTGTGTTAATATCACTGAAAACAAGCAAATGCATGTGTATTTTACTTAGCTTCAGCTGTAATAACGTGGAATCATGTGCAATTACTGTGCAGTAATATTATTATCACTGAAAACAAATGCATGTGTAATTTACTTAGTTTCAGCTGTAATAACGTGGATTCATGTGCAATTAGTGTGCAGTTGTGTTAATATCACTGAAAACAAGCAAATGCATGTGTATTTTACTTAGCTTCAGCTGTAATAACGTGGAATCATGTGCAATTAGTGTGCAGTAATATTATTATCACCGAAAACAAGCAAATGCATGTGTATTTTACTTAG
Organism: Sanderia malayensis; assembly: GCA_013076295.1. Classification (NCBI taxonomy): domain Eukaryota; kingdom Metazoa; phylum Cnidaria; class Scyphozoa; order Semaeostomeae; family Pelagiidae; genus Sanderia; species Sanderia malayensis. The sequence goes on from RQOL01000302.1 coordinate 34,624, forward strand.
TTCCAACTGTATAACGTAGATTCATGTGCAAATAGTCTCCAGTGATGTTAAAATCACTGAAAGAAGCAAATGCATGTGTGCTTTACTTAGTTTCAGCTGTAACAACGTGGATTCATGTGCAATTAGGGTTTAGCATTGTTAATATTAATTAAAACAAGCACATGCATGCGTATTTTATTTAGTTTCAGCTGTAATAACGTGGATTAATGTGCAATTATTGTTCAGCAGTGTTACGATTACTGAAAACAAGTAAATGCATATGTATTTTACCTAGTTCCAACTGTAAAAACGTAGCTTTATGTGCAATTAGTGTGCAGTAATGTTAAAATCACTGAAAACAAGCAAATCTATGTGTATTTTACTTAGTTTTGAGCTGTAACAACGTGGACTCATGCGCAATTAGTGTGTAGTAATGTTAATATCACTGCAAACAAACAAATCCATGTGTATTTTAATTAGTTTCAGCTGTAACAACATGGATTCATGTACAATAAGTGTGCAGTAATGTTAATGTCACTGAAAACAAACAAATCCATGTGTATTTTACTTAGTTTGAGCTGTAACAGCGTGGACTCATGTGCAATTAGTGTGCAGTAGTGTTAATATCACTGAAAACACGCAAATGCATGTGTAGTTTACTTAGTTTCAGCTGTAATAGCGTGGATTCATGTGCAATTAGTGTGCAGTAATGTTAACATCACTGCAAACAAACAAATGCATGCGTAATTAAGTTAGTTTCAGCTGTAACAACGTGGATTCACGTGCATTTAGGGTGGAGTAATGCTAATATCACTAAAAAGAGGCAAATTCATGTGTATTTTACTTAGTTTCGGCTGTAATAGCGTTCATTCATGTCCAATTAGTGTTGTGTAATGTTAATATCACTGAAAACAAGCAAATGCATGTGTATTTTACTTCGTTTCAGATGTATCAACGTGGATTCATGCGCAATTAGTGTTTAGCATTGTTAATATAATTAAAAAAAGCAAATGCATGTATATTTTAGTTAGTTTCAGCTGTAACAACATGGATTCATGTACAATAAGTGTGCAGTAATGTCAATGTCACTGAAAACAAACAAATGCATGTGTATTTTACTTAGTTTCAGCTGTAATAACGTGGATTGATGTGCAATTATTGTTCAGCAGTGTTAAGATTACTGAAAACAAGTAAATGCATATGTATTTTACCTAGTCCCAACTGTAAAAACGTGGATTCATGTGCAATTAGTGTGCATTAATGTTAATATCACTGAAAACAAGCAAATGCATGTGTATTTTACTTAGCTTCAGCTGTAATAACGTGGATTGATGTGCAATTAGTGTGCAGTTGTGTTAATATCACTGAAAACAAGCAAATGCATGTGTATTTTACTTAGCTTCAGCTGTAATAACGTGGAATCATGTGCAATTAGTGTGCAGTAATATTATTATCACTGAAAACAAATGCATGTGTGCTTTACTTAGTTTCAGCTGTAACAACGTGGATTCATGTGCAATTAGGGTTTAACATTGTTAATATTAATTAAAACAAGCACATGCATGTATATTTTAGTTAGTTTCAGCTGTAACAACATGGATTCATGTACAATAAGTGTGCAGTAATGTCAATGTCGCTGAAAACAAACATATGGATGTGTAATTTACTTAGTTTCAGCTGTAATAACGTGGATTCATGTGCAATTAGTGTGCAGTTGTGTAATATCACTGAAAACAAGCAAATGCATGTGTATTTTACTTAGCTTCAGCTGTAATAACGTGGAATCATGTGCAATTAGTGTGCAGTAATATATTATCACTGAAAACAAGCAAATGCATGTGTATTTTACTTAGTTCCAACTGTATTAACGTAGATTCATGTGCAAATAGTCTCCAGTGATGTTAAAATCACTGAAAGGAAGCAAATGCATGTGTGCTTTACTTAGTTTCAGCTGTAACAACGTGGATTCATGTGCAATTAGGGTTTAGCATTGTTAATATTAATTAAAACAAGCACATGCATGCGTATTTTATTTAGTTTCAGCTGTAATAACGTGGATTCATGTGCAATTAGTGTGCAGTTGTGTTAATATCACTGAAAACACGCAAATGGCTGTCTTTCATACTTAGTTTAAGCTGTAATAACGTGGATTGTGTGCAATTAGTGTGTAATAATGTTAATATCACTGCAAACAAACAAATCCATGTGTATTTTCATTATTCATCTGTAACAACATGGATTCATGTACAATAAGTGTCCAGTAATGTTAATGTCACTGAACAAACAAATGCATGTGTATTTTACCTAGTTCCAACTGTAAAAACGTAGCTTTATGTGCAATCACTGAAAACAAGCAAATGCATGTGTGCTTTACTTAGTTTCAGCTGTAACAACGTGGATTCATGTGCAATTAGGGTTTAACATTGTTAATATTAATTTTAACAAGCACATGCATGTATATTTAGTTAGTTTCAGCTGTAACAACATGGATTCATGTACAATAAGTGTGCAGTAATGTCAATGTCACGAAAACAAACAAAAGCATGTGTAATTTACTTAGTTTCAGCTGTAATAACGTGGATTGATGTGCAATTAGTGTGCAGTTGTGTTAATATCACTGAAAACAAGCAAATGCATGTGTATTTTACTTAGCTTCAGCTGTAATAACGTGGAATCATGTGCAATTAGTGTGCAGTAATATTATTATCACTGAAAACAAATGCATGTGTGCTTTACTTAGTTTCAGCTCTAACAACGTGGATTCATGTGCAATTAGGGTTTAACATTGTTAATATAATTAAAACCAGCACATGCATGTATATTTTAGTTAGTTTCAGCTGTAACAACATGGATTCATGTACAATAAGTGTGCAGTAATGTCAATGTCGCTGAAACAAAAAAATGGATGTGTAATTTACTTAGTTTCAGCTGTAATAACGTGGATTCATGTGCAATTAGTGTGCAGTTGTGTTAATATCACTGAAAACAAGCAAATGCATGTGTATTTTACTTAGCTTCAGCTGTAATAACGTGGAATCATGTGCAATTAGTGTGCAGTAATATTATTATCACTGAAAACAAGCAAATGCTGTATTTTACTTAGTTCCAACTGTATTAACGTAGATTCATGTGCAAATAGTCTCCAGTGATGTTAAAATCACTGAAAGGAAGCAAATGCATGTGTGCTTTACTAGTTTCAGCTGTAACAACGTGGATTCATGTGCAATTAGGGTTTAGCATTGTTAATATTAATTAAAACAAGCACATGCATGCGTATTTTATTTAGTTTCAGCTGCAATAACGTGGATTGATGTGCAATTATTGTTCAGCAGTGTTACGATTACTGAAAACAAGTAAATGCATATGTATTTTACCTAGTTCCAACTGTAAAAACGTAGCTTTATGTGCAATTAGTGTGCAGTAATGTTTAAAATCACTGAAAACAAGCAAATCTATGTGTATTTTACTTAGTTTTGAGCTGTAACAACGTGGACTCATGCGCAATTAGTGTGTAGTAATGTTAATATCACTGCAAACAAACAAATCCATGTGTATTTTAATTAGTTTCAGCTGTAACAACATGGATTCATGTACAATAAGTGTGCAGTAATGTTAATGTCACTGAAAACAAACAAATCCATGTGTATTTTACTTAGTTTGAGCTGTAACAGCGTGGACTCATGTGCAATTAGTGTGCAGTAGTGTTAATATCACTGAAAACACGCAAATGCATGTGTAGTTTACTTAGTTTCAGCTGTAATAGCGTGGATTCATGTGCAATTAGTGTGCAGTAATGTTAACATCACTGCAAACAAACAAATGCATGCGTAATTAAGTTAGTTTCAGCTGTAACAACGTGGATTCACGTGCATTTAGGGTGGAGTAATGCTAATATCACTAAAAAGAGGCAAATTCATGTGTATTTTACTTAGTTTCGGCTGTAATAGCGTTCATTCATGTCCAATTAGTGTTGTGTAATGTTAATATCACTGAAAACAAGCAAATGCATGTGTATTTTACTTCGTTTCAGATGTATCAACGTGGATTCATGCGCAATTAGTGTTTAGCATTGTTAATATTAATTAAAAAAAACAAATGCATGTATATTTTAGTTAGTTTCAGCTGTAACAACATGGATTCATGTACAATAAGTGTGCAGTAATGTCAATGTCACTGAAAACAAACAAATGCATGTGTATTTTACTTAGTTTCAGCTGTGATAACGTGGATTGATGTGCAATTATTGTTCAGCAGTGTTAAGATTACTGAAAACAAGTAAATGCATATGTATTTTACCTAGTCCCAACTGTAAAAACGTGGATTCATGTGCAATTAGTGTGCATTAATGTTAATATCACTGAAAACAAGCAAATGCATGTGTATTTTACTTAGCTTCAGCTGTAATAACGTGGAATAATGTGCAATTAGTGTGCAGTAATATTATTATCACTGAAAACAAGCATATGCATGTGTATTTTACTTCGTTTCAGCTGTAACAACGTGGATTCATGCGCAATTAGTGTTTAGCATTGTTATATTAATTAAAAAAAGCAAATGCATGTATATTTTAGTTAGTTTCAGCTGTAACAACATGGATTCATGTACAATAAGTGTGCAGTAATGTCAATGTCACCGAAAACAAACAAATGCATGTGTAATTTACTTAGTTTCAGCGGTAATAACGTGGATTGATGTGCAATTAGTGTGCAGTTGTGTTAATATCACTGAAAACAAGCAAATGCATGTGTATTTTACTTAGCTTCAGCTGTAATAACGTGGAATCATGTGCAATTAGTGTGCAGTAATATTATTATCACTGAAAACAAGCAAATGCATGTGTGCTTTACTTAGTTTCAGCTGTAACAACGTGGATTCATGTGCAATTAGGGTTTAACATTGTTAATATTAATTTTAACAAGCACATGCATGTATATTTTAGTTAGTTTCAGCTGTAACAACATGGATTCATGTACAATAAGTGTGCAGTAATGTCAATGTCACCGAAAACAAACAAATGCATGTGTAATTTACTTAGTTTCAGCTGTAATAACGTGGATTGATGTGCAATTAGTGTGCAGTTGTGTTAATATCACTGAAAACAAGCAAATGCATGTGTATTTTACTTAGCTTCAGCTGTAATAACGTGGAATCATGTGCAATTAGTGTGCAGTAATATTATTATCACTGAAAACAAATGCATGTGTGCTTTACTTAGTTTCAGCTGTAACAACGTGGATTCATGTGCAATTAGGGTTTAACATTGTTAATATTAATTAAAACAAGCACATGCATGTATATTTTAGTTAGTTTCAGCTGTAACAACATGGATTCATGTACAATAAGTGTGCAGTAATGTCAATGTCGCTGAAAACAAACATATGGATGTGTAATTTACTTAGTTTCAGCTGTAATAACGTGGATTCATGTGCAATTAGTGTGCAGTTGTGTTAATATCACTGAAAACAAGCAAATGCATGTGTATTTTACTTAGCTTCAGCTGTAATAACGTGGAATCATGTGCAAATTAGTGTGCAGTAATATTATTATCACTGAAAACAAGCAAATGCATGTGTATTTTACTTAGTTCCAACTGTATTAACGTAGATTCATGTGCAAATAGTCTCCAGTGATGTTAAAATCACTGAAAGGAAGCAAATGCATGTGTGCTTTACTTAGTTTCAGCTGTAACAACGTGGATTCATGTGCAATTAGGGTTTAGCATTGTTAATATTAATTAAAACAAGCACATGCATGCGTATTTTATTTAGTTTCAGCTGTAATAACGTGGATTCATGTGCAATTAGTGTGCAGTTGTGTTAATATCACTGAAAACACGCAAATGGCTGTCTTTCATACTTAGTTTAAGCTGTAATAACGTGGATTCATGTGCAATTAGTGTGTAATAATGTTAATATCACTGCAAACAAACAAATCCATGTGTATTTTCATTAGTTTCATCTGTAACAACATGGATTCATGTACAATAAGTGTCCAGTAATGTTAATGTCACTGAAAACAAACAAATGCATGTGTATTTTACCTAGTTCCAACTGTAAAACGTAGCTTTATGTGCAATCACTGAAAACAAGCAAATGCATGTGTGCTTTACTTAGTTTCAGCTGTAACAACGTGGATTCATGTGCAATTAGGGTTTAACATTGTTAATATTAATTTTAACAAGCACATGCATGTATATTTTAGTTAGTTTCAGCTGTAACAACATGGATTCATGTACAATAAGTGTGCAGTAATGTCAATGTCACCGAAAACAAACAAATGCATGTGTAATTTACTTAGTTTCAGCTGTAATAACGTGGATTGATGTGCAATTAGTGTGCAGTTGTGTTAATATCACTGAAAACAAGCAAATGCATGTGTATTTTACTTAGCTTCAGCTGTAATAACGTGGAATCATGTGCAATTAGTGTGCAGTAATATTATTATCACTGAAAACAAATGCATGTGTGCTTTACTTAGTTTCAGCTCTAACAACGTGGATTCATGTGCAATTAGGGTTTAACATTGTTAATATTAATTAAAACCAGCACATGCATGTATATTTTAGTTAGTTTCAGCTGTAACAACATGGATTCATGTACAATAAGTGTGCAGTAATGTCAATGTCGCTGAAAACAAACAAATGGATGTGTAATTTACTTAGTTTCAGCTGTAATAACGTGGATTCATGTGCAATTAGTGTGCAGTTGTGTTAATATCACTGAAAACAAGCAAATGCATGTGTATTTTACTTAGCTTCAGCTGTAATAACGTGGAATCATGTGCAATTAGTGTGCAGTAATATTATTATCACTGAAAACAAGCAAATGCATGTTATTTTACTTAGTTCCAACTGTATTAACGTAGATTCATGTGCAAATAGTCCCAGTGATGTTAAAATCACTGAAAGGAAGCAAATGCATGTGTGCTTTACTTAGTTTCAGCTGTAACAACGTGGATTCATGTGCAATTAGGGTTTAGCATTGTTAATATTAATTAAAACAAGCACATGCATGCGTATTTTATTTAGTTTCAGCTGTAATAACGTGGATTCATGTGCAATTAGTGTGCAGTTGTGTTAATATCACTGAAAACACGCAAATGGCTGTCTTTCATACTTAGTTTAAGCTGTAATAACGTGGATTCATGTGCAATTAGTGTGTAATAATGTTAATATCACTGCAAACAAACAAATCCATGTGTATTTTCATTAGTTTCATCTGTAACAACATGGATTCATGTACAATAAGTGTCCAGTAATGTTAATGTCACTGAAAACAAACAAATGCATGTGTATTTACTTAGTTTCAGCTGTAATAACGTGGATTGATGTGCAATTATTGTTCAGCAGTGTTACGATTACTGAAAACAAGTAAATGCATATGTATTTTACCTAGTTCCAACTGTAAAAACGTAGCTTTATGTGCAATTAGTGTGCAGTAATGTTAAAATCACTGAAAACAAGCAAATCTATGTGTATCTTACTTAGTTTTGAGCTGTAACAACGTGGACTCATGCGCAATTAGTGTGTAGTAATGTTAATATCACTGCAAAAAACAAATCCATGTGTATTTTAATTAGTTTCAGCTGTAACAACATGGATTCATGTACAATAAGTGTGCAGTAATGTTAATGTCACTGAAAACAAACAAATCCATGTGTATTTTACTTAGTTTGAGCTGTAACAACGTGGACTCATGTGCAATTAGTGTGCAGTAGTGTTAATATCACTGAAAACACGCAAATGCTTGTGTAGTTTACTTAGTTTCAGCTGTAATAGCGTGGATTCATGTGCAATTAGTGTGCAGTAATGTTAACATCACTGCAAACAAACAAATGCATGCGTAATTTAGTTAGTTTCAGCTGTAACAACGTGGATTCACGTGCATTTAGGGTGGAGTAATGCTAATATCACTAAAAAGAGGCAAATTCATGTGTATTTTACTTAGTTTCGGCTGTAATAGCGTTCATCCATGTCCAATTAGTGTTGTGTAATGTTAATATCACTGAAAACAAGCAAATGCATGTGTATTTTACTTCGTTTCAGATGTATCAACGTGGATTCATGCGCAATTAATGTTTAGCATTGTTAATATTAATTAAAAAAAAGCAAATGCATGTATATTTTAGTTAGTTTCAGCTGTAACAACATGGATTCATGTACAATAAGTGTGCAGTAATGTCAATGTCACCGAAAACAAACAAATGCATGTGTAATTTACTTAGTTTCAGCTGTAATAACGTGGATTGATGTGCAATTAGTGTGCAGTTGTGTTAATATCACTGAAAACAAGCAAATGCATGTGTATTTTACTTAGCTTCAGCTGTAATAACGTGGAATCATGTGCAATTAGTGTGCAGTAATATTATTATCACTGAAAACAAGCAAATGCATGTGTGCTTTACTTAGTTTCAGCTGTAACAACGTGGATTCATGTGCAATTAGGGTTTAACATTGTTAATATTAATTTTAACAAGCACATGCATGTATATTTTAGTTAGTTTCAGCTGTAACAACATGGATTCATGTACAATAAGTGTGCAGTAATGTCAATGTCGCTGAAAACAAACAAATGCATGTGTAATTTACTTAGTTTCAGCTGAAATAACGTGGATTGATGTGCAATTAGTGTGCAGTTGTGTTAATATCACTGAAAACAAGCAAATGCATGTGTATTTTACTTAGCTTCAGCTGTAATAACGTGGAATCATGTGCAATTAGTGTGCAGTAATATTATTATCACTGAAAACAAGCAATGCATGTGTAGTTTACTTAGTTTCAGCTGTAATAGCGTGGATTCATGTGCAATTAGTGTGCAGTAATGTTAATATCACTGCAACAAACAAATGCATGTGTATTTTAGTTAGTTTCAGCTCTAATAACATGGAATCGTGTGCAATTAGTGTGCAGTAAAGTTAATATCAGTGAAAACAAGCAAATGCATGTGTATTTTACTTAGCCTCTGCTGTAATAACGTGGAATCATGTGCAATTAATGTGCAGTAATGTTAATATCACTGAAAACAAGCAAATGCATGTATATTTTACTTAGTTCCAACTGTAATAACGTAGATTCATGTGCAAATAGTGTGCAGTAATGTTAAAATCATTGAAAACAAGCAAATCCATGTGTATTTTACTTAGTTTGAGCTGTAACAACGTGGATTCATGTGCAATTAGTGTGTAGTAATGTTAAAATCACTGAAAACAAGCAAATCCATGTGTATTTTATATAGTTTGAGCTGTAACAACGTGGACTCATGTGCAATTAGTGTGCAGTAGGGTTAATATCACTGAAAACACGCAAATGCATGTGTAGTTTACTTAGTTTCAGCTGTAATAGCGTGGATTCATGTGCAATTAGTGTGCAGTAATGTTAATATCACTGCAAACGAACAAATGCATGTGTATTTTAGTTAGTTTCAGCTCTAATAACGTGGAATCAGTGCAATTAGTGTGCAGTAAAGTTAATATCAGTGAAAACAAGCAAATGCATGTGTATTTTACTTAGCATCTGCTGTAATAACGTGGAATCATGTGCAATTAGTTTGCAGTAATGTTGATATCACTGAAAACAAGCAAATGCATGTATATTTTACTTAGTTCCAACTGTAATAACGTAGATTATGTGCAATAGTGTGCAGTAATGTTAAAATCACTGAAAAGAAGCAAATGCATGCAAGTTTTACTTAGTTTCAGCTGTAATAACATGGATTCATGTGCAATAAGTGTGCAGTAATGTTAATATCACTGCAAACAAACAAATGCATGTTAACTTAGTTAGTTTCAGCTGTAACAACATGGATTCATGTCCAATAAGTGTCAGTAATGTTAATGTCACTGAAAACAAACAAATGCATGTGTATTTTACTTAGTTTCAGCTGTAATAACGAGGATTGATGTGCAATTATTGTTCAGCAGTGTTAAGATTACTGAAAACAAGTAAATGCATATGTATTTTACCTAGTTCCAACTGTAAAAACGTAGATTCATGTGCAATTAGTGTGCAGTAATGTTAAAATCACTGAAAACAAGCAAACCATGTGTATTTTACTTCGTTTTCAGCTGTAACAACGTGGAATCATGTGCAATTAGTATGCAGTAATATTATTACTTTGAAAACAAGCAAATGCATGTGTATTTTATTAGTTCAAACTGTATTAAAACGTAGATTCATGTGCAATATAGTCTCCAGTAATGTTAAAATCACTGAAAAGAAGCAAATGCATGTGCTTTACTTAGTTTCAGCTGTAACAACGTGGATTCATGTGCAATTAGTGTGCGTTGTTAATATTAATTAAACAAGCACATGCATGCGTATTTTATTTAGTTTCAGCTGTAATAGCGTGGATTCATGTGCAATTAGTGTGCAGTTGTGTTAATATCACTGAAAACACGCAAATGCCTGTCTTTCATACTTTAGTTTAGCTGTATAACGTGGATTCATGTGCAATTAGTGTGTAGTAATGTTAATATCACTGCAAACAAACAAATCCAGGTGTATTTTAATTAGTTTCAGCTGTAACAACATGGATTCATGTACAATAAGTGTCCAGTAATGTTAATGTCACTGAAAACAAACAAATGCATGTGTATTTTACTTAGTTTCAGCTGTAATAACGTGGATTGATGTGCAATTATTGTTCAGCAGTGTTAAGATTACT